>CAUDMG010004118.1:0-30997 GCA_958450375.1 Homarus gammarus
AGAGAGAGAGAGAGAGAGAGAGAGAGAGAGAGAGAGAGAGAGCAATAATAATGATATAAGGATAACGAATACAGAGCAAGTGTGTTTGTGTGTGTGTGTGTGTGTATGTGTGTGTAATAATAATAATAATAATAATAATAATAACAATAATAATAATAATAATAATAATAATAATAATTAACGGTTTATTTAAAAAGTCTTGCAGCCCGAAGGCTGGAAACATACATTAGACAAAAGTGACCAATTACATACAAAGACATGGGGTAGATGGGTCGTTTAATAAAAGCTTTCATTATTAAAAGGAGAAGAAACATGAATTGAACATACAAATTATTATAGTTTACAGTTAATGGCCCGGGTTGGTCTCTTGCCATATTGTGTGAGGTCACATAGGCCACGGGGTGTAGTGACTGTGTGTGTGTGTGTTATTTATTTCCAATTATACTGCCCCAAGCGTAGACGAACTTGAAAATAAACAATAGTGAAAACCGTTACAAAACTTATTAAGTATATTTAACATTAAATATAATTAGCCATCAAAATAGCATCACTATTAATATGAATAATAATAATAATAATAATAATAATAATAATAATAATGATAATGATAATGATATTAATATTAATAATAATAATAATAATGATAATAATAATAATAATGATAATAATAATATTAATAATAATAATAATAATGATAATAATAATAATAATAATAATAATAATGATAATAATGATAATAATAATAATAATAATATTAATAATAATAATAATAATGATAATAATAATAATAATAATAATGATAATAATAATAATAATAATAATAATAATAATAATGATAATGATAATGATAATAATATTAATAATAATAATAATAATGATAATAATAATAATAATGATAATAATAATATTAATAATAATAATAATAATAATAATAATAATAATAATAATAATAATAATAATAATAATAATAATGATAATAATAATAATAATAATATTAATAATAATAATAATAATGATAATAATAATAATAATAATAATAATAATAATAATAATAATAATAATAATAAAAGTGACAGTAAAATTAAAGCATATACAGATTTTTTCCCGCTAGGCAATTAACCCGACAGACATACCACTCTTAATTTAACCTCTGGCAAACCCTCTCCTATACATAAAAGGCTACGAACACGTATAAACAAAAGGAATAAATGAGAATTAAATAAAAGATGCACAATAAGAGAGAGAGAGAGAAAGAAAGAAAGAAGAGAGAGAGAGAGAGAGAGAGAGAGAGAGAGAGAGAGAGAGAGAGAGTTAAATAAATAAATGAATAGCAGAGAAAACTAGACAAGGTGTGTCGGTGTTATTCCTATGTACTGTGAATGTGTGTTAAAAAAATAAAAAGAGAGAATAGTATAAGCGAGTTTACTACCAGGGAGTGGCAGTAACACTGGCCTGGCCGAGTATTGACCAGAATATAGTATTTGTACCAGCGTAGTATTATTGCCTTGTGGTGGGTAGTAGTAGTAGAGAGTTGTGGTGTGTTGTGGTGTCGTGTGTTGTATGTTTGTGTTGTGTTGTGAAGAGGTTGTGTCATGTCGTGTCGTGTCTTGGCAACGTTCGTATCACCAACGTAAAAAATTAAAATCGTCTTTTCCAAGTCTGGTCTTCAATTAACCGAATCCTGTCCTCCAGATGAAAGAATATCCATCCCTCGGGTTAATTGTCAGGGAAGAACCACCGCTTAGCAAATTATAAAGTGCATTTCCTCGCCATTAACGAGCAACATTAACTCACGTTTAATGAGGAGGATGGATAAGATTATAATTGAGTGTACACATGTGGTTCCTGGTTGTGAAGACGTGTCGAGGCATTAGGCTTAAGCGTGGCCGGATTCTCTACTAGATGGTTATGTATCTTATGAAAGACAATCTGGAGAAGTCTACTATAAGATTTGGAAGTCTAAAAACGTTCCCAACCTGGTAGCGTCTGGTTTCTGTCGTACCGATTCTGAAGAGGGAATACAAATAGCTCTTACAAATTGTCTTTGTGAGGTGTTATCAGACGTAGGATAAAATATTACTTAAAGTTATAGATATTACTGAATGATAAACCGTGCCTTTCACTAAAGATAATTACTCTAGGTCTAGATGATGTGATAATTGTTGAAAATTATAAGGAAATATACAGCATGTTGTAGCAATTTTAGACAAAGAAAAATAATCCTAATATTACTTGGTGAACTGGCCCACTCATGTAACTTCATGTTTTGCGTTTATTAGGAAACTTAACCCATTAAGTTAAAAAAAAGAAGACCTTAACTGGTAAAACTTTTGCTGCTAAGCTTCCACGTAACTGTGTCGAACACATTTGTTCTGGAGAACGAGAAATGTAAGACTTTTTTTTTGGTGCTGTTACGAGTTGGGGATTTAGAATATAGTTATACGTCTACCCAGATCCCAACGGGTAACAACAAAAAAAAAACAAAGACAATCGGACTAAAAAAAGGGTAGACAAAGGATGCGAGTTTTCGTTGTATATAATAAAGTACCATAAATTCCTTAACAAAATATTCAGCTTATACGCTATCCTTAACCAAACTTAACCTAAACACGAACAGTATATACATAGTAATAAAACATAAAACAATAGTGAAGCAATGTGGAGGGGGAAGAGGCAATACAAGATTACAAATACTTAAGTGAGGAGCTGAGATGGCTGACGGGCAAGGCTGAGTATGGTAGAAGACGGTAAATAGTCACTGTGCCGTAGGTTTCCAGGATAGGTGATCCTGTGGTCGCTTCCCAGAGTGAAGTGTGTCCTCTCCTCGAATTGGAGCTGACAAAGTAGACTGAGGCGGAAGTGACGCAACAACCAGGATATGGAGAAGGGAAACCCGGGAGTGGTAACCAAGACGAGCCATACTCGTGTTTCGTCCCTAGATGGCGTTGCTCGTGGTGCTGGGTAGGTAGATGAAGACAATCGGTGGAGGGGTTCGTAACACACCCCCCCTCCAAAGACCTTCGTAGCGCGGGCGCGAAGGAGGTGATCACCTGGTGCGTCTGGAGAGTAGCTGCTACATTTCCACTGGAGCTCGGGATAAGGAGTCTGCAATCAGGTTTTCCACCCCCTTTATGTGCCGGACTTGTAGATTATACGGCTGGGTGAGGAGAGCCCAGCGGAGGATTCGCTGGTTGGAGGTCTTGTTGGTTTGGATGAACGTGAGTGGGTTATGGTCGGTGAAGACCAGGGTTGTTTGTGGGCAAGACTGGAGGTAACATTCAAACTTCTTTATTGCCAACACCAGAGCCAGGGCCTCCTTCTCTATGGTCGAGTAGTTGGTCTGATGTTTTTTCAACTTGGCGGAGTAATATGCCACAGGGTGAAGGACATCAGTGGTTGGGTCGGGTTGTAGGAGCACAGCCCCCACTCCGACACCACTAGCGTCGATTTGCAGATGGAAGGGCAAGGTGTAGTCAGGGGGGTGGACTACAGGCTTACAGGCAAGGAAGGCTTTGAGGCGGTGGAAAGACTGGTCGCACTTCTGGTTCCAGATGTAAGGGACCGCAGAACTGGTAAGGTCTGTGAGGGGTCCGGCCACGCTGGAGAAGTTACTGCAGAACCGACGGTAGTAGCCGCACATCCCCAGGAAGCGCATGAGTTCCTTCCTCGTCCTTGGAGTGGGGAAGGACAAGATGGCTTCAACGTTTGCGTCCTTGGGTCTCACCATACCATGCCCAACGATATGTCCCAGGTAAGTCACCGAGGCCCGGCCAAAAGCAGATTTAGCCAGGTTTATGGTGAATCCAGTCTCTTGCAGTCGTGCAAACAGTATCTCCAAACGCACCAGATGTTCGTCCCAGCTGTCCGACACCACCACCAGGTCATCCAGGTAGGCGAACGTCCCACCTAGGTCTTGAATAAGGTAGTTTATGGCCCTCTGGAATGTGGCCGGAGCATTAGAAAAGCCAAACGCCATAACTAAATATTGAAAAAGACCAAATGGAGTTATAAATGCCGAGATTATTTTTGCCCTATCCGTGAGTCCTACTTGATAATAGCCTTTCAACAGGTCTATGGTACTGATAAATTGGGCACAGCCTATGCTGTCTATTATATCTTCAATCAAAGGTAAAGGGTAGGAGTCAGAGACAGTGACCTGGTTCACTTTACGATAATCTGTACAGAAACGAAAGGTGCCATCGGGTTTTGGAATGAGAAGGCAAGGTGAAGCCCAGGGGGAGGTACTAGGCTCAGCTAAGTTATGTTTTAACAAGAAGTCTACCTCCTTTTTCATGATCTCTTTTTTTTGTGGATTTAGTCGATATGCTGATTGTCTAATGGGTTGTACATCATCTGAGATTAGCTTAATATCATGTTTAAGTATATTGCAAAATCCTGGGAGGTCTGATGTGACTTTAGGAAATGTTGATAATAACTTAGTGAGATCTTTTGCTTGAGATGGATTCAGAACAGAAAAATACTCATCCAAATTGTTGAGTATGTGACTGTTAGCAGGGTTCTCTTTAGGTAGAGGGAAGTCTAAATTCTCCAATAGGTCCATGTCATCTGTCTCCGGCCCTGACAAAACCGTATGCAATACAGGTAGGCTTACAGCCTCGGGGATGTCTTCCTCTGACTGCCTGGAATGGTAAAGTTTCATGAGATTAATGTGAACAAGTTGTGAATCTTTTCTGCGATCAGGAGTATGGACTATATAGTTGAGAGGAGATAGTTTATTAGCAACTATATAGGGACCAGTAAACTTGCTTTTAAGGGGAGAGCCTGGAATGGGTAGAAAGAGTAACACTTTGTCACCTGGAGAAAATGATCTTTTAACTAATTTAGGTTGGGACTTCACCATTTTCTCTTGGACTTTTTTTAAGTTTGACTGAGCAATGGTTCGGACTTCAGTTAATTTGTCCCGTAAAGTGTCAATGTATTGCGAAACTGTTGCGGGCTTAATAGATGGAGTGTCAAACCACTGCTCCTTTACTATTTTAAGGGGTCCTCTAATTTGTCTCCCATATAGTAACTCGAACGGCGAGAAACCCAATGACTCCTGGGGACATTCCCTGATGGCAAAGAGTAATAAGTCTATGCTTTCATCCCATTCCTTTTGGTGTTCTATACAGTATTTTTTTAGCATTGATTTGAAAGTTTGATGGAACCGTTCCAAGCAACCTTGGGATTGTGGGTGGTAAGCCGAAGATGTACAATGGTCCACACTGAGGTCTTTCATCACCTGTTTGAAAAGATTGCTCGTAAAATTGGTGCCCTGATCGGATTGGATCTCTTTAGGAATGCCCACTGAAGTGAAAAGATGCAAAAGATGTTTGATTACGTTTTTTGAAGTGATGCTTTTAAGGGGAAAAGCCTCAGGATAACGTGTACTGGTATCCATAACTGTGAGCAGGAATTGATTTCCCTTCTTAGTCTTTGGTAATGGGCCCACACAATCCACAACAATCTTTTCAAATGGGGTAGAAAATACTGGGATGGGTTTAATGGGAGCTACTGGTATACTTTCATTTGGTTTTCCTACCATTTGACAAATATGACAAGATTGTAGGTATTGTGACACATCCTTCCTAAGTCCAGGCCAGTAATAGTGTTGGAGGAGCTTTTTATATGTTTTCAGGATTCCCAAATGTCCTGAAATACCATCATGGGCAAGGGCAATTAATGCTGGTCTGACTGAAGCTGGAATTACCACTTGATGTATTTCAGACCACGTGTCTAGATGGGCAAGCTCAGGGGGCCTATAGGCCCTCATCAAAACCCCTTCATGATAATAAAAACACGGAAGGGTGTTAAAATCTTTACCCTCAACTGCTGCATGATGAAGTTTATTCAAAGATGGATCAGATTGTTGGGCTTTAACGAGCTCATCCTTACTAATCGTCTTATTGTACAGATCTTCTGTGGGTAGGAAGATATTGGAGGTGGTTTTAGATGAAGAGGGCCCATTCCGCACACTCTGTGACCGGGTGACAGCACAAGATGGGAAAAGATGAGGAATAGTTTCTTTAAGGTCAGTGGTGGAGTTGACAGGTAAGGGAGAGTCGACTGTCTTTATGTTAGGAACCACTAGATCTCCTACCAAGTCATTACCCAATAATAAATGAATGCCGCACACAGGCATTGGGTCTTTCCTAATGGCTATTTGCACTTCCCCAGTAATCAAGGGACATTGGAGGTGCACTTTAGCTAAAGGATAGGAAGAATGGGACGAGAGATCTGAAATTAGAACACTCTCATTTGTAAATGCGGTAGATATATCAGGAATGACGTTAAACAGGAGGATAGATTGTGCTGCGCCCGTATCACGTAGTATACGAATAGGGAAAGAACGAGACCCCTCTATGATTGAAATTTTTCCCTCATAGGTGAATGAAGAGAAGAGATCCTGATGGGGTCTTTCCACATTGGCATTTGCTATTGGTTTGGATTTGGGATCCAGGGAACTACTTTTAGCAATTCGACACTTTGGGTGTTTACAAGTCTGGATCGTATGGCCTGGGATTTTACAGTAAGAACAAGTAAGCTGGGTTGCATCGGGGGGAGTAGGTGTGGGACCTTTCGACCTACCACTCACGTTCCCAAGGTTATCATCAGAGGAGGACCTAACATGTCGGGAAGTACCACGTTCTCTACTGCCCAGTGACTCCACCAACAAAGCATACGCATCAGCCAGCTCAGCAGCACGCCCTAAATTAACCTCTCCACGCTCCTCCACATGCTTCAAGATGTGAAATGGTATCTTGCTTTTCCACTCCTCCAGGACTACCAAATTTAACAAATCCTGAAATGTGGAGGTCTCTGTAGCCTCTAACCACTTCTTAAAAAACCTAAGCTTTTCTTGAGCAAACTCAACAAATGTGTGTGAAAATGGTTTGGTTAGTTTACGAAACTTCTGCCGGTATCCATCTGGCGTGATAGCATAAGAGGTGAGGATATTCTTTTTTACGTTATCATTGTCATCAGTCTGGTCTAAACAGTTATAAACTCTACGAGCCTTACCATATAATTTAGGAACTAATACTGACACCCACTGGTCCTTTGGCCACTCATTCTTCCCGGCTATTTTCTCAAAAGTCCTAAATGACCCGTCCATATCGGATTCATCAAACCCGGGAACAAGGGAAGAAGCAGTAGCAGGGTTAAAAGCAGCGAGTTTCTCTCTTAATGCCACTTCTTTTGATTTAAACTCCGATGTTAAGGCGACTTCTGTCTCTCTCACCTGTAGTTCTTTCAGTTTAACCGCCTGCACCAACTTGGCCTGTTCCACCCTTTCTTCATGGTCCAACTTGTACTCCAACTTGGCCTGTTCCAACTTCGCCTGTTCCATCCTTTCTTCATGGTCCAACTTGGCCTCCAACTTGGCCTGTTCCAACTTGGCCTGTTCCATCCTTTCTTCCGGGTCCAACTTGGCCTCCTGCTCCAACTTGGCCTGTTCCAACTCGAGTTCTTTCATTTTGATTTGGAACTCGAACCTAGCTCGTTCTAGTTCTAAGGGGTCTATTCGTTGTGTTTCTTCTTGAGGGCTAGCCAGACCTGAGGCAACTCCTGAGTGAGGAGGGGTGGTGGATAGTGGTTGAAGTTTCTTGGACATGGGCGTTAATCTGTCAACAGCGGATTCTTTTAAAACTTCTTGTTGAACCAACACTTCAATCACATGATTTTTTAACATTTCCTTAGTCAGTTGCTGTGAAAATGGGATATTGTAATAGTTGGCTATTTCTTTCCATTCTTTCTTCAGGATATTAACACGTAATTTAGCTACAGAAGGATTTTCAATAAAATCCTGGAGATCAAAACCTGAGGTGGCCATTGTTAATAAAAATAGGATAAATTAACTAATGGTCAAAAAATAAGATAAGATAAGTGGATAACCCTGGAAAATATCACGGCAGTGGATAACCAGAAAGTCCCGGAAACTAACCAAGTTATACCTAGGGAAATTACACTTATGATTATTGTTCTTCCGAGAAGATCCTTAGATAAGGACAAGAGACTTTAAAGAGGTAGGGCGTATACGGCATTAATATAAAGATCCGGATTAACAACCCTGATATACTTGAAAGAGGTAGGGCGTATTACGGCATTAATATAAAGATCCGGATTAACAACCCTGATATACTTGAAAGAGGAAGGGCGTATTACGGCATTTATATAAAGATCCGGATTAACAGCCCTGAATGAGATAATGAGAAGAACAATAATGGAGGCTTTATAATTATGGGGTCCTGGTAGAGCGGGGCGTCCCAAGATATCACTTCACTCTAAACTAGTAACTATGGAACAGCCTACTCTGGAGTGAGGGTACGGCATTAAACAGATCCGGATTCTTCCCTACACTCGATAAGACTTACCACACGACTGCCACGTGTAATAACAGGTAAGCCTTATGACACTTGGAACCTATTATCCTACGTCTGTCACTCTTACTATACGGTAATACCAATATATGCACACACATATGAAGGAAACTTTAAACCACCGTAAAGCAATTGTAAACAGAAGTGACTGGGAGGGGTAATTAACACTGAGTAACAAGGGAGGAAGGAATATGGTACTTAAGGTCGAGTCCTGTCACGGTCGCCATTTGTTACGAGTTGGGGATTCAGAATATAGTTATACGTCTACCCAGATCCCAACGGGTAACAACAAAAAAAAAACAAAGACAATCGGACTAAAAAAAGGGTAGACAAAGGATGCGAGTTTTCGTTGTATATAATAAAGTACCATAAATTCCTTAACAAAATATTCAGCTTATACGCTATCCTTAACCAAACTTAACCTAAACACGAACAGTATATACATAGTAATAAAACATAAAACAATAGTGAAGCAATGTGGAGGGGGAAGAGGCAATACAAGATTACAAATACTTAAGTGAGGAGCTGAGATGGCTGACGGGCAAGGCTGAGTATGGTAGAAGACGGTAAATAGTCACTGTGCCGTAGGTTTCCAGGATAGGTGATCCTGTGGTCGCTTCCCAGAGTGAAGTGTGTCCTCTCCTCGAATTGGAGCTGACAAAGTAGACTGAGGCGGAAGTGACGCAACAACCAGGATATGGAGAAGGGAAACCCGGGAGTGGTAACCAAGACGAGCCATACTCGTGTTTCGTCCCTAGATGGCGTTGCTCGTGGTGCTGGGTAGGTAGATGAAGACAATCGGTGGAGGGGTTCGTAACAGTGCCCATCACAATTTTTGTTATAATCAATTATTTCTTGTTGCCAGACCTCAATTGGTGAGATATTAAACGCTCATTGTTAGACGGCGATTATGTCTTTGGACGTTCCTCTGAGTTGAGAGGTTTTCAGAGAAAGTGTAGCCCAGGCTCGCGACCAGACAGCCTTGGAGCATTTCAGCGGAGCATTGAGTTTACAGTTGAGAAAAAAGAATTCCAGAAGAAGTTTCTATCGAACAATGGAACTTATTCGACTGAATCTGACCGTGCATTTTCTTGGAGTTCTTTCATAATTCATCTCGTCGCTAATACTTTTTTACACCCTAAATTATTTACCAAGCTCTGCGTGGGGTGCCGATAGGAAATCTTAATTGATGTTTTTTTAAGACTCTAATACGTTCAGTATTGGCCATGGTGCATAGTTGTCAGTTTGTATACGTAATTCCTCGTTTGATATAGTAATCAGCATTGAGATCCGGTGTTTGTGGGTCAGTCTTGGGGCTCTCAAGTGTACCTGTGCGCTCATTGTTTGGTGAAGGAGAGACTACATAAGTCTCTGTAAGTAACGTACGTGTTATTGTATACTGTGTAACGCCCATTGTATATATATATATATATAAATAAAACGAGATAGAGACTGCAAGGGGGAAAGGTCGTTCATTGCTGACATTCCTATTTCCTCTGGACCGTGCGTCGCGTGCCTCCCGGAGGTCTTGGAAAAAACAATTTGACTTTACTAGGTAGTGTCCATCTCTTATTTCCAGCTCCTTACACTGAATTTCTTGTCGAACATTTTTTTTCTTCTATTCCCATCAATTTTAATGGAATATAGAAAACACATTAAATGGGAAAGCCAATACCACACACACACTGACCCGGTGAGACTAACATATAACAACACTATTCAAACAAAAACACAAGCTATAAAGATAGAAACAACAACACAATAATTAAAACGTATCCATAAAATAGAACACGGAAGCTATGACTTGACATTCACTGACACCCCCGTTCATCACTCCACCTTACTACACCCCTCCCCTCTCGCAGTGATCTCCTCACCTGAGATACAGAAATAAAATATAAAGAAAGAGGAATTCGTAGAAGATGGTGAACAAGAAGGCTGCAGGGAGGTGGTCGGGAAAGTGAGGCAAGAAAGAGCAGAATGAGAGGAGACAACATTTCAGTTCTGACCGAAGGAGCCGAGAGGTGAATTGGTCTGCAAATCCAAACATCTTGACGTGGACAAGATAACAGCTCTAACGCCGAGTTGTCCCATTTCCTTCGCCCTAGAGTAGCATTTCAATGATATAATTGATAACAATACATCGAAAATATATAATTTTGGGGGACAATGATGTTGAAATCTTTTATACATAATTTGATATAAATTTCACCAATGAAACTAAAATATAAATGATTTGCTTAGAAATTCACTTACTCTAAAACTAGATTTTTCTTAAAAAAAAATAACACTGAGTAAAGGAAAATCATTGTTCAATATTGGAATATGGAAAATTTACTTAAAATATACACGAGTGGAAGCAAAACGGAGTATCTCCTTTAGTTCCCTTTACATCCCTCAACCATACCTCGCTCTAACTCCCTCTTCCCTTCATCGTAGTTTCCTCACCATCCCTCACCCAGACTCTCTTAATTTTTCTCATATTTTGTCATAATCACGGCCCGGAAGAAGGGTTTTGATGCACTCTCGTTTCCTCCTTAATTATCTTCTTCTAATTTTCGTCTTTTCTTCCTCTATCTCCCCACTTACTGCGAGTTGCTCATTACTTCTCTGTCTCTCTGTCTCTCTTGGCAGCGTCTTGTTATTGCTTGTTCTTAATATCTTTTATTATCCAGCTTTTCTAGATTTTTTTTCGTCTCTCTTTCTTTCCCTTTCTATTTGTATGTATCTTTCAATCTATCGTTCTTTTACTCTTCTTTATCTTTCTCTCTCTTTATTTTATGTATTCTTCACATCGTCTTTCTTCCTTACCGCTGGTATTTCCTCTCTCATTGTTTCTCACACCTCCTCCTTACGTTCTCTGCCACACTTTCCTCTTTAACCCTTTCCCATGAGACGCAATTAGACCCGAGAGGATAGTGCTGGTGACCCCACTTCCTCTATTTTACCACAAAAATGAAGGAGCAACAAGTAAAACTGGGGTGGTAAATGTGTGTAGGTGTAATGAAAAGAAGAAAATACCTACTGCAAATATGATGAAGGGATGGCATCTTGAGGTTAATTGAAAGAGAACAATGGATAAATGAAAGGTGTGTTGGTGACTAGTGAGGGGCATAAAGCTAAGTTGATTAAAAAGCATCCAATATTTTTCCAAGACGTCAATGATGTCAAACTAGAGAGCGAAAAGAGAAGAAACTACCACACGTTATCTTAAACAGACGTAAACTTTTAATAATGTAATATATTGTTCTTGGATACTGTTGATAAATCATATAGTATACCACTTTTAAGAAGAGAATTTGTATGGAGTTAATAATTGATCTATTTTCTAGATTATTAATTTTAAATAGTAACATGTTATAACCGATAGACACATGATATAGTGAAGGAATTTCTGCTATCTCATTAGGAGTTTGTAGACCTCAATGTTATTATTCATGATTATCTTGCATAACATCGCATCTAATGTGAACAAAATAAAATTGGTTCCCGTTGAAAGTACAGATTATACTAAGGGATGTGTAAAGTCACAATGGTTATTCTATATGAAGTACTGTACTAAGAAGAAGAACAATTAAGAACAAAAGTGATGGAGAGGGGAGCGAAGCTGTGTCTGATGGGGGGAAAAGGACACATAGATGAGATGCGAGTCGGTAACAGCGCTCTGATGGGTGATTGAGACAAGTGTTACAGAATGAGTTTTGGAAGAAGAGGCGAACAACAGTAGGGAAGGTGAACAAAAGCAGTGATGAAAATGACTACAGGGAAGCTAAATGAAAATGAGTATCACTTCCAATGGCGATTTGATGTAAGAAGAGGCTACTGAGACCAAGAGAGGCTCACTGAGATATCTATGGAGAGAGAAATATATCGAAATAGACAAAGATACGATTATGTAGAGGAATGGCTGAGCCTACAATATTCTACGAGTATGAATGATGGCTTATGGAAGCTGGAGGAAAAATAAATATTGGAAATCGTGTGCCCCAAGGGAATATCTTGAGAAAAATATCTAATGAATAAGAAAAAGGGTTAAATTAATACAATGATGGAAGCGAAAGGAATGATAAACACACACACACACACACACACACACACACACACACACACACACACACACACACACGCGCGCGCGCGCGCGCGCGCGAGACCAGGATGTGAGAGAATTGGAAATGAGGGGTGAGTAAAATAGTATATACCTCAGAAGTAAATAATTAAAGAGGGGAAGGGGAAGAGGGAGGTAGAAAGATAGAGTGAAGAAAGTACTGAAATAGAGAGAGGGTTGGACGCGTAGGGAACAGCAGCGACCGTACATGGATGGATAATTATGGTGTCGAGTGTCCAAGGGTTTATATGCGTGTTGCGGAAGTTTGATATACATTACTACAGGCGATATAGGAAACGATAGAAATAAGCCAATGGAACATTATAGAACATTGTTATAGGAGAGGAAAGCCATAGTAACACACAACTGGTAAGGTTAGGTGGAGAGAGGGCGTTTGGAAGGCAGGAAAATGAAGGGTATATCAGTCGTAGATAAAATAATGGAAAAGGAAAATAAAAATACCACTTCTTCCTAGTCATTTTTCTACTTGTCTCCCATTTTTTCTCTCTTCCTCTTCCCCCTTCTTCACTTCTATGTCTATCTTTGCCTTCTATATATATGTACCTTTCTCCTTTCCTTCTTCTTTTCTAATTTCCTCCCTTGCCTCCTCGTTCCACTGCACCTACTTCTTCCTCCCCCCTCCCTACCCCAATAGCTCTCTCGCTCTTTCTTTTTCTGTCTTTTAATTCTCTCCTCTTACACTCCTCCCGTCTTTCTCGCTTGCCTCTTTACTTTTTCCATTCAAAGTCATTCCTTAGCTCTCCTTCGCCCATGCTCGCTCTCACACTTACTCCCACTCTCTATTTCTCTCTCTCTCTCTCTTTCTCTCCCCTTTTTTTATTCTCCTTCTTTTACACTCCCTCCCTCCCTCCCTTCCTCCCATTTTCCTACTCGCTTCTCTGGTTCACTTTTCCTTCTTACCTCTCCGCCTTCCCTACTAGCTAACTTACCCTCATTTTTTCCTTCATTTTGTCTCTTTCCTCTTCTTCTTCACACTACACAACCCCTCTCTCCTTCCCTCCCTCCCTCCCTCCTACCTTCCCTCCCTCCGACCTTCCTTCCCTCCCACCTTCCCTCATTCCCTCCCTCTCTACCCTCCCTCTTGCCTCCCTAGCACCTTCCCTCAATCCCTCCCTCTCTACCTTCCCTCTTACCTCCCTCCCTCCTGACTTATTTAGTTCAACTCCGCTCCTTATTTCGCTTTCCCTGTTAGTCCTCGTCCTCTCCCTCTCGCTCCCTCTCTCACGACGCCTCAAGATCACTCAACGTGCTCAAAAAGATGAAAGAAGTTAAAAGACTCCAATATTCTCGAGGCATCGGTCATTTCAACAGCATGGGTCTGTCTCGAGAAGTGCCAACGTCTGTACCCCTTACTTGGCACTGTCTTTAAGAGTGCCAATATCATTACACCTTGCCTGGCACTGTCTCTAGGAGTACCAACATTTTACACTTTGTTTGGCACTGTTTTTAGGAGTGCCAACATCATTACACCTGAGATTGTCTCGAGGCATGCCTACGTCTTCACCCCTTGCCTGGCACTGTCTTTAAGAGTGCCAACACCTAGCCTGGATCTGTCCCTAGGGTTCTCAACATCAAGAGTTCGAAGGAAAATCATATAGATATATAGATATATGACTAGATAAGTATATAGATAGATAGCTAGGGAGATATATTGAATGGTATAGAAAGACATAGATTGACTGATAGATAGATAAGGACATAAGTAGAAAGGAAGATAAATAGAAAATATAAACATTATCAATTTCGTCAAAAAACGGTTGGGGGGGGGGGGGGTCTGCCTGAATAGTGTTGCCGACTCTACTTTAGGCGCCCGGGTCAGGAGTCGAGGATAGCAGAAAAAAACTGTACACACACAAAAATATCCTAATGTTTGTTTTAGCATTTCTCTGTGTGTGTGTGTGTGTGTGTGTGTGTGTGTGTGTGTGTGTGTGTGTGTATTCGCACACAGGGTGGTGAAATGCGTCTAGTGTGGCAGTATTTTTTTTTTTAGTGTTAAGGTGCAGGCAATGCTTGCTCCCTTTAGCTTTTAGCTACCACCGTTGGCTAGCCCTCATGGTGAACAGGGAAGCAACTTGCATAAATCTTCCCCTGCCAGCACAAAGACTCTTCATCATCAAGACTCCTGTTGTGCCTCCTTGTGGCAACACAAGGTAACTGGGTGCCTCGTGTGCCCAGGTTAGACCAGCAGGGGATCTTGGAGTAGCAGTGGGTTCCAGAGGGACGGTGCATAGGACCACTGGCATGTGGAAACATTCTAGCGCCTACCAATCACCGCCCCGCTGTCTTGCGGATTAACCTTGGTAGGTATAAGGCCACTCCAGCAAACCCCGAACTAAAAATCTGCGGTGGAACCACGCATCAGGCAGACATGCTTACAGAGCTCCAACAAGACCCCAACGGGGTATAGGCCCCAAAGCCGAAAACAGTTACAGATATTGACTATGAGGCAACAGTCACTGAATGCCGCATAGATCTGCGGCTCATCTAACTCAACACAGCCAGGGTAGCTACTTATGTATTAGGATATTATATTTTAAGGTAATAAAATGGCGGCGAAGGGGGAGGCTGGAGGTCAATTAAAAAAAATAGTAGTAGTAGTAGTAGTGTGTGTGTGTGTGTGTGTGTGTGTGTGTGTGTGTGTGTGTGTGTTCATGTCCACATTGTCTTATTTGTGCATGCGTAAGAGAGTGTGTAAGCGTGTGCATCTGTCTTATGCATGTACTGTATGTATGTATGTATGTACAGTATGTATATATGTACAGTATGTATGTATGTACAGTATGCATACAAAAAGGATTTACTTGAAGGCAGAAGACATATGAAGACTTAGAGTAAAAGAGGTATTTTGGGGAAAGTTTAGACAGGCAAGTTAGACGCCGTGAAATGCCGTTTTATCTTAACCCCGCTATCCGTGGTTACTGTGTGTGATAACTGGGCACCTCGTCTGTCTGTCTGTCTGTCTGATTCTCTTTTCCCCCTCACATTTCCTCCTCTCACTCGCCCTCCCTCTTTTTTCAGCTGATTCATGCTGTCTCTTTTTCTCCTGTGTCTCTGTTTCCCTCACTGTCTCTCTCTCTGTCTGTTTCTTTCTAACTCTACGTTTTACTCTCTCTCTCTCTCTCTCTCTCTCTCTCTCTCTCTCTCTCTCTCTCTCTCTCTCTCTCGTGTTTCTTCGTTTACGCTAATGGAAATGCGGTAACCACTGAAATATATGTATACATAAAATATACATATAGTGTTATAATGTTTCCCTCTTTTATTGCTCTTCGTCTCCTGGTCTTTCCCTTCTCTTCTTAGTGTGTGTTTTTGTCAATTTTTTTCCTGTCTCCCTCTCTCTATATATAAAGCCATAAACATCCTTCTATCGGCCTTTCTTCCATGTTGAACTTATATTTTATCGAAACAGAAAGTGAAGTATGGAGAAGCTCAGCCAGTTCCGTTCCAGAGTTAAAAACTACTGGTGTAGACAGACGTGTTCTAACAGGACCCACGAGAGGATTAAACATGTATAAAGTGAGACGTGGAATGGTATTAGCTAGAGGAGTTTTACACTTATGAGATAAAACACGACGGACTATAGGCTACAGCTGAAGGATATACGCAAACCATATACAAATATATCTTGGCGTTTCTGGTAAAGGTAATAACCATCATCAGAACTATCTATAGAAATAAGAAACAACATTGTTCAGAAAACGAAATGCTATGAAAAAAGATGAACAGTGAAGTCAAATGCATTTAAGGTAACAACGGGCACTTATAATAAAATACTATCAAGTCAACTGAGGATGACAACAGAGGTCCCCGTGTGAGTGACAGTGTTTCCCGGCTCTTTTTTATATAACCTTCGTTTTAAAATATTTCCCCAGTAGAAACAAAAACTTGTGAAAAAATCTTTTATCGTGTGATTCTCTTGGCGAAATATACCCCGGTATTCAGGTATGTAATACGAAAACGTAAAATTTAAAAAAAAAAAAGTTGAATAGAACGGGATAGAATTTTGATTACAAGTATCACTACATACCGTACTTATTACTTTATTGTAAGTTTACGGGATCATTGAAAGATACTCAGTCAGAGGAGCTCAGGTGTGTGGGAGACGCTGTTGGCTGCGTGACGTAGTCCTCCTGCAACAGCGCCGGGTGGAGGTAGTGTGTGCGGGCGTGCGGGCGGGTGGTTAGTGTGGGTGTTGGGAGGTGGGTGGGAAGGGACGGAGTCGTACCTCTACCCGCGACAGGCGCCCTTAAGCAAGCAAAGGACTCTTGTCTATGTCTTTGATGTCAGCATTTCCGCACGGTGCCTGAGTTTTACCAGGAGCAGTGTTTAAGTCTTGCGATAACTAGTTGACGGATGCTAACGACGGTGGCTGACGACAGGCTGACGGAAGACGACATGAAAGACTAACTTAGCGCCCTACACTCTTATTATTCATCCCTACACTGAGTCTTCAGTCAGCTAACCATGCTTCCTCACCCGGCCTTAAGTGGGGTGACATCCATGACAGTATTAGTGGAAGCGTAGTGTGTGTGTGTGTGTGTGTGTGTGTGTGTGTGTGTGTGTGTGTACATGTGTATGTACTGGGCCATGTACTGTACGTCATTCTCTGTATGATAGTGATGGAGGTCCATCACCTTAACATTAATCCAGGTTGATATTCACCTTTAAATCCACTACGGCCTCCTCTTCTCTTTTTCCCTCCCTCTCACCCCCCTCTCCCACTGACTCTCTTCCACCTCCCCTTCCCCACTTTCACTCTTTCCACCTACTTTCCCTCTCACTCACTTTTTCCCCACTCCCCTCTCATTCAATTATTCACTTCTACCTCCTTTCCCTCTCATTCACTCTCTCTTACACAGCTTTAACCCCCTTTAATATCTCCCCTTGTTCCCTCCCACTCACTCTCTCCCCTCTATATCCCTCTCCCACCCTGTTCTATCTAATTTACCCTCTACTACCTCCTTTCCTCTTTCCTTCCGTTCCTTGCGTCTCTCTCTCTCTCTCTCTCTCTCTCTCTCTCTCTCTCTCTCTCTCTGTTTCATACCCACATTCCTTTTCTATTCCGTTCCCTCTCCCATCCCGTTCTATCCCGCTCACTCTCTCCCATCACCTTCCTTCTCGCTAAGTCGCAATCAGCTTGCATCAAGAAACAAAGAAACAACAACAGCAACATTTGGGCAGTCAGAACATTGTTGCCAAGACTTAGACAGCAGTGAGAGTTTCTTTAGTTAGCAACCATTGAATTGGAATGGATAATCGGAACACGTAAATATTAGGCACCCCAGCTTATTTCGCCTTTACATTAACCACCCGTAACAATAACCTAACCTAACCACCCATAACACTAACCTAACCACCCGTAACACTAACCTAACCTAACCACCCGTAGCACTAGCCTAACCTGACCACCCGTAACACTAACCTAACCTAACCACCCGTAACACTAACCTAACCTGACCACCCGTAACACTAACCTAACCTAACCACCCGTAACACTAACCTAACCTAACCACCCGTAACACTAACCTAACCTAACCACCCGTAACACTAACCTAACCTAACCACCCGTAACACTAACCTAACCTAACCACCCGTAACACTAACCTAACCTGACCACCCGTAACATTAACCTAACCTAACCACCCGTAACACTAACCTAACCTAACCACCCGTAACACTAACCTAACCTAACCACCCGTAACACTAACCTAACCACCCGTAACACTAACCTAACCTATGTGGCAACAAGGAACTGATAAAGGGATTTAAGAGAGGTGAGGATAGACTGGGGTGGAGGGAAGCTTACCAAAAGAACTTTAATCCAGGAGAGGAAGAGGAAGAGGAGGAGGAAGGGGAAGGGGGAGAGGGAGAGGAAGAGAAATAGAAAGAGGAAGAGGAAGAGGTAGAGGTAGAGGAGAGGAAGAGGAATAGGTAGATGAAGAGGAATAGGTAGAGGAAGAGGAAGAGGATAGCCATAAGCAACACAAGATAACTTTTATTCAAGAAAGAAATACCCGGTAAGCTTTATAGACAAATGAAAGAATTGTTTAAAACATAGTTACTTTCAAAGGATGGAATAAGCTGGTGTAAGTCATGGGAGGCTAAGCTGTCTCACACAAACCGAGAGCAGTAACGTCAAGAGGTTAACTAGTAGAACAGAAGGCAACACACTCAACCAATCGAGAAATTTATAAAAACTGATTAAAAAAACAGTAAAATATTTCAGATATAAATCCCCTTGCCAAGGGCTAGGTGGAGTACACTATATTATATAACAGACGAGCTAAGCTTCCTCACGCCCCTCAAAAAAAAATTGTAATAAAAATAATGTCAAGTTTTGTGTTAGACAAAGGTAAAAGATACTCTCTGGCCCATTGAGAGGAATATTTTCTTTTGGCATCCTCACATGAGCGAGTTCTTACACACACATACACACACGCGCACGCACACACACACACACACACACACACACAAATGGAAATATATATCTTATCGATGTTAGAATATAGGAACAGATGCATAAAACATGAAAATGGAAGAAAAATTTGAGCTCCACCGTGTGGCTGGGAATCTACAGGGCCGCCGTTCCTACAAAGAATCCCCGGGAGTCCTATTGGGACCTGTGTACTGTTGCCAGCAGACAGTTGTAGTATGTGTATTGGGTCTAAAAATCAATGGAATATTAAATAAAAACTCCATAGTCCTTTTTTCATATAAATGTTGAAATGTCAGTTGGGGTTGAGAGACGGAACAACGCTATTTCCTGTTCACATAAATACGCTTTAAATGCAGTATTTACACACACACACACACACACACACACACACACACACACACACACATACTGACAAAAGGTCCTCTTCCAAAATGTACTCATAGAGGCTACCAAAACAGTATAGCATAACCTAACCTAACCTAACCTATAATCCGTGAACATGACCCAAAGAAGATTAATAAAGAGAATTACACACGTGTCTATCATCACCCGTGTATCAGCCAGTGTTCCTGCAGGGGCTGTGTACATAACAGTGAATAAACAGTTAACTAATACGGTGAACATCCCGGTATGGGTTTCATAAATTGTCTGCTATGTCATAAGCGAGGATTAACGGGTGTCATAAGAGAGTTGACACGGTGTACAGGGGAAGACCATGGATAATAATTGTACTGATAAGGGTTATAATAATAATAATAATAATAATAATAATAATAATAATAATAATAATAATAATAATAATAATAATAATAATAATAATAATAATAATAATAATATTAATAATATTTGGAGATAACAAGAAAAGCATCAATAATAACCATACTAAGACAAACAGGCACACAACTCCCTCAGTACCACAAGTATCATTACAATCTCAACACGTTCCGGCAATATATCAGGGTTCGTGTACCACTTAGAATCAGGGACACGTACTTCCATTTGTAAGAGGGTTACATCCGTGTTCAACATGCAAGATCACAGGGGAACCCACTGTAATGTTCTTGATTCATTGCGTCAAACAACGAGTCGTATATGTGATTGGTTATTCAATCGGAAATCTCATTGTACGAGTAGTTTGGTTCATTGTACAATTAATGGTTTCCTAACAATAATAAAAAAAATAATAGTAATATAAATAAAATATATTTAGTGACATTTTCGAAACACAAATGCATAAGATCAGTAAATAACACCTAACCAGAGGAAGAATAATGGCAGCACTTGATGAGGAAGGTAAACACATTCATCTTGCCCTCGAGCCCTTTAACACTCAACCATCCACCGCTATACCCAAGGAAATAACCTAAGTCATAAACGATCTAAAACTACTGTACTTATAAGAGAGAAAAAAAATGCAATATTTTTCAATCCGTAATCAGCGATCCATTCTGTATCGGCTTCAAGGTATTTGGATTGAAGTGTAAATATTGTAGTCAAACTTTGTCATCTCCAGACTCACATATTGCTCTGGTTTACAATCACTGCAGCTGTAAAATTGTTAAAGGTTCTTATATTTGGTTAAATTTCTTGACATTTGATTTAAAAACTTGGGATTTGAGAGATCCTGAAGGTAAATTTACTTCCCAGAATTATTTTCAGGTTAGTAATTAGCATTTGCATTTAGCATATAAACATAAATTGAAATGACCGAGGGTTTAAGGCTATATTATATAGAATAATTCTCTCATTTATCTTAAAGGAGGAAATTGAAATACTTGTATTATAAAGTGTAACAGGCACTCTTATTAATCTGTTGAGACATGAGCAAATACTACATAAAAGTGAACCTTGCACCATAATTAATTTAATATATAATTAAGTTAAAACAATAAAATTAATTCTATTTGTAGCTGAATTTATGATACGTATTGAGTAAATCCCGTCTCCATTGTTGCTTGCCTGTAATAAACAGAGAATTCCAGCCCAAATTCCTCTAGCCTATGTCTGTCTTTGTCCTTTGGAATTCTACTGAAGTAACGGCTTTAAAGTTAAGCTCACTTAACCTCTGTACACTGGTAGTGAGTCAACACAAAGAAGGAGAGCCCTTGCCCGCCGGTGCAGCTTGTAAACTAATCATACGCAAACGTTGACAAGAACTTCCTGCGGTGGATCCAACATTGAGTAAAGTTTAACAAAGATTTTTTTTGTAGGTTGTTTCAATTGTGTTTATCTTCTTGTCGGTACGTTTGTATGTCAGTGTGTTATCGTCTGTTTGAGCATGTGTTTGTTTGACCTTTATTGTACATGCGTTTATTTACCTGTATTTTCAGGGGTTTGTTTGTTTATATATCTATATAATTGTATGTTTTGTTCATGTGCTTTTTGTCTATGTGTTTGTTTATCGAAAAGTTTCTCTGTTTGTCAATGTTTTCTTCTTTTATTTTTCTTCTAACACTTTTTGTATTGTAAAACGACGAAGGCAGTGAGCCTATAAAGCTGGGTGAGTTGGGCGGATGGCGCTGTAGTGCTTCGCGGGAAAAAATGAAAGACCAATTTCTAGCATATTTTCAAGCCATATACTACTTCTCTCTCTCTATCTCTCTCTCTCTCTCTCTCTCTCTCTCCCTTTCTTTCTCTCTCTCTCTCTCTCTTACACAATACGCACCGTGGATATAAAAGCACTAAATACTACTATTCAGAAGCACGCACACACAAGTTGTCCAAGCCACCTGCCACCCACCCAAGCTCTCCATTATTCCTCCTCTCCACCTTCTCTTCACTAGTAAGAGCTCCACATCACCCTCCCTCCTCTTCTTCACTAGTAAGAGCTCCACATCACCCCTCCTCCCTCTTCTTCACTAGTAAGAGCTCCACATCACCCTCCCTCCTCTTCTTCACTACGAAGAGTTCCACATCATCCCTCTCCTCATTACTCTCACTTGTTGAAATATTTTATTAGAAATGCTTAGCGTGACTAGCAAATTATTTAAATTTAATTGACTGGAAGCGCTGTCAGGTGTAATTGGTTTAATGATTCGTAATACCATCCCGACGGACCAATTGAGAATTTTGTTCTTATGAAAAGTTGATTTTGGTCAGAACTTTTATGGGGAAGTAGCCATAAAAAATTATACCGGTATGTATTTAGATTTATATAATAATCGGAATAGCAAGAATGGCAAATCATGTGTTATTTTGCCCTATTTCTTTATTAAGCTGTTGAAAAAGAAGATATTTTTTTCAACCTCAAATACACAACAGTTATACAGAGGTACACAGCTTGACCTGTTGTTCTCTCCAGCATTGTTAATTATACTGCATGACCACATTGTGTTAATAATAATAATAATAATAATAATAATAATAATAATAATAATAATAATAATAATAATAATAATAATAATAGCGACTTTAAACGGTAATAAAATTTGGAATAATATTTCTAAACATTTCACAAAAATCATATGAAAAAGTTGTTTTTCACACGAGTTAAGGGAATTTACAGCCGCATATCTTATAGGTCAGTTGACAGGGCACATACTCTTGACTTACCTGACAGTGTATTGAAAGTGTCAAGAACGTGAGGAGGTTTATACGTCCTTCATTAATGCTAGAATAACTTAGCTTCCAACGTATTGATTTTACATAAAAAAGACAAGTTACAGCCATTAAAACCAACCACTGAAACATTCCAGCCTAAAGAGATTGGATGATAAAGGCGAGAAAGTGAAAACAACAACAACTACAACTAATTAATATCTCTATAATCTATATTTTTTGAACATTGTAATTTTCTGGTTTTATGTTTTTTGTTATGAACGGGATTGTATTAATTAGTGATGATGCTGAAGAATAAGGTACTGTACAGTAGGGGGCAGGGAAAAAACACTTTTATTTGAGTTGCAGGCTGCACTTTTCAGGCATCGTTTGTATGGTTGTAACAAACACCTGTGCAAAATTTCATGCCATTTCATGCATACTTACCCTGCCGCATCGCGAACGACTTTTTGTCAACTTTTAGTGTAGACCAAAAATTAGGTGTCATTTAATGTTTTCCAGGATAATGATAAATTTTACATGGGTGACATCGATTTAATTCACATGTTATTTTACAGGTACACCGTGTAGAAAGTCATTACAAGTTCATATTGAAATTCTTTTTTGTGCGGAACCTTGGCATCATTTTCCTAGACAATAATCTTTGCCTAATATATCCATCTCTCGATTCGTATCCCGTCACTTCAGTGCAAGCTTCAGTCATCACTTTTATGCCTCTCTCGACCGCCTTAGTGCTGTTTGGCCACTTGGGCACCACTAATGGTGTCTCAAGAATGTCATTAACCCGTAGATTTGACAGAGAAGCAATGTAAGGAGGCTCAGTCTTGAGTTCATTCCTCCAGTTAATCATGGAATGATAGTTTTTTGCTTGCCACTTTAGTTTCGGAGTCACCACCTTTCTCATGTTGACTACAGGAGGCACATCCTCATTCCCATCTCCATCTTTACCCTCCTCATCAGTATAGTTTAACAAATTCTCGTCAACAGCAGCATCAGAATCTTCCTCCTCCTCTTCAGATCTGCCAGTGCATTCTTCCTTTTGCTGATTCTCCTCTCTAATTTTTCTTATCATTGAGACAGCTTTTTCTCTAACAGTCATGTCCTCATCTGCACACATACCAAGAAGAAGTTGATCTGTGTGGGCGAAGTATGCATTTCTCTGGACAGCCTTCTTCACTATCGTCTCCTCACTATTCAGGTGTTTCATATATAGCAGGGACTGGAATACGTTCCTTGAGCCGTGTGTTACGTAAGGGTGTATCTTGATGTAAAACCACATTGAAGCACTGAACTTTATTATTGTAATGACAATTCTTTTCAACTCATGGCTGGGTCTTGATGTTGCTACATACAGCCTGAGGATTCTACTCCATAAGGTGTTCCACCTTGACACACAGGGAGGACCTGGCTCAATAGCAGCCAAGTCATCTTCAACAACACCTGTGATAACTCCTTTACAAATCCTATACAGGTATTTCTGATCCCAGGACAGATCTTTCTCCACTTCATCATTAAACACAGGGAAATCAGGGAAACTGACTGGCTGGAAGGCGACAACTGGAAGCTCAGACAAAGACTCCTTGATCTGCTTTCCAATGGGACCACGCCAATGCTCAGGACCACTTGGTTTACCATCATAGTGATAAAAAACTGCGCGGAAAGGCAGCTCATTTCCGTGAAGCTGACATATGAAATAATGGAGCGGGTGACCAAGTAACATTTCAAGATGATGAATGACTCCATTTTCTGATCCTACATTTACATTGGTTCCATCACAACCAACACACACAATGGGCTGCTGGGTTAGATTTTTCTCCACCAGAAACTCGTGAATAGTTTTGGCAATCTGCTTTCCGTGTCCAGTCTTGGGAGTCACATGTGTGAGATATTCATTGCCAGGCTCAACCATGATGACATAATGATCTTTCACCATCATCCTTGAACTCCATTTCTCGGTCTTCTCATTCTTTATCATCACACGAGTGGCGGTCTTCTTACCATCAAAATAGAGTGACGTAAAATTATCTAAACTAGCCATCTCAATTTCTTGCCTCTTAAATCGGTATTTTTGTCTCGCATCCCGCAGCTTATGTGGTCCAATAACCTGACTCTTGTCATCCTTTGTGATAATGCCATAGTCAGTTAAGGTGGCAGTAGCAATGGCAGCTCCAGCCTAATCACGAATCAAGTATCGGTCACAAGCGGCTGTTTGGCTAGTACTGTAGGTAAATTTAAAAATTTCAGTAGAAAATGCGGCAGACTAAACCTCGACATATCAGCTTCAAATTTGGCATGGAGTCTTAGATATGTATAAGGAACAATGCCTGAAGAGTGCAGCTTTGAGCAAAATTTCACTGCCCCCTACTGTACAGTATGTATATTTCCGTAGATGTTACAATATTACGTCTGATTACCACAAGGTCTTAGTGTTCAGTGAGTTCATTCATATAGTTATTATTAATGTATTTTTTTTGTATTGAAGATCATATGTGAATATGTGATGTTATATTGAGATTAAGAATATATATTATATGTATCCAATTATTATCATTATTATTATTATTATTATTATTATCATTATTATTATTATTATTATTATTATTATTATTATTATTATTATTATTGTAGAATTGAGGATGGAACAAGAATTTCAAAGATACCTCCACAAAATTCCCCTTTTCAAAGATACTTCAGCATTTTATAAGGTGCCACAAAGTTTGGAGATTCTTAAACTTGGGTTAGCTATGTAACATTTCCAATTCAGATCCTTATCTACAATTGCTCCTACAAATTGCGAAAAAGATCGTACGAGGAAAGACATCTTCTCTAAGGTGATTTTCAACTGAATCCTAATACAAATGGAGTCTAATATCCAATACCAGTTTATTCAGTTTTATTTTATACACGTGGATCTATTTTACTATATCAAGTGATAGGTTGTTTAGTTTACAATACCTTTCGACTTTGATACCTGATGATAACATTTCATAGTCGTCAGGAAAATAAAACATAAACAAGTGTTATATTTTAGGTAATTAACTTTAGCAGCCACATGTGTGTCAGGTAAATCAACAGTGAATCTTAACTAGTGGCTTACTAATACTGTAGACTCGGGGGGAGATCAATACCAGTGTTTAAAGAGTCAAATATCTCTACTTTAGATCTGTTTTGGTATTGTTATTTATTATATTGACTTTGTATAATGATGGCAGTCATTAGATCAGTCATCATAATCATCATTCATAATCATCATCATCATCATCAATCACCCTATCTATATTAATCCACCATACAACACCATCACCATAACTTACAAACAATACACCCTCACACACCACCATACTAGCACCAATATCACACACTACCCTCAGTAAACCACCATATTAATACTACCCATCTCACCATCACCACCATTAACTCCTACACAACTATCACTAGACAGCACCATACAACATACACCCTCACCACACTTACACCACACCACCACCACACTTTACCATCCCACCTCCTGAGTCTACTGAACGCTTTGCTTGTGAACCAATGAAACAAATTCACCAAGACCGAAGTTGCACAGTATTTTAAAATGCAGCGACCAGCCCACACCGATAATTCCCACACAACAAGATTGCATATGTAAATTGACCCATTCACAGGGGGCAGTGAGGCGAGGAGACACTCTATGGGGTGGTGGGGGGGGGGAGGGTTAGAGTAGGGGGAGGAGTGGGGAGAAGGGAAGGAGGAACAAAGAAACATAAGAGGGGAGGAAGGGGCGATAGAGGAGAGAGTAGCTAGTTTCAGTGGCATGAGAGGGGGAGAAAGAGGAGAGGGAGATGCACTAGATGAGAGGGTAGCGAGCTTGAGGAGTGAAAAGGGAAGAGAACTGAAAAGGGTGATAGAGAGGTTAAGGAGTTGAAATGGAGAGAGTGAGAATGAGAGAAGAGGGATAAAAGGAGAAGAGGTTGAAGAGGTGATAAGGTGAGAAAAGGAAAAGTGAGAGGGAGAACGAAGAGGAGGAACTATATGAAACAAGAAGTAAAAGTGAGGACAGAGCAAAGAGGGGAGAAGGGAAATGGAGACGAGAAAGAGAGAAATTGAGGAGAATGAGGAAATACGAGAGCCAGACGAGAGAGATGTTCCTTAAAGCAGCGTGGGAAAAGCGGTGAGAGAGAGAGAGAGAGAGAGAGAGAGAGAGAGAGAGAGAGAGAGAGAGAGAGAGAGAGGTGTAAAAGGAGGAGTGGAGAAACTGAAACGGTGAGATGGAACAAAAGGGAGATATAATAACGGGAATAGAGGGGGTGAGAAAAGGAGATAATGGAGAAAATTGAAGGAAAAGATAAATGAGAATGA
Source organism: Homarus gammarus (assembly GCA_958450375.1). Classification (NCBI taxonomy): domain Eukaryota; kingdom Metazoa; phylum Arthropoda; class Malacostraca; order Decapoda; family Nephropidae; genus Homarus; species Homarus gammarus. The sequence goes on from CAUDMG010004118.1 coordinate 26,843, forward strand.
GAGAAAGGGAGTAAATGGAAAGGGAAAGTGTGAAACAGGACGAGAGAATGAAGAGTGATGGAAGAGCGAGAGGAAAGGACGAAAAAAGAGGGAAAGCAAATGAAATGGAGAGAATTGAAATAAAGTAGATAGATAGGAAAGGCAAACAGTTGATAATGTAGACGAAGAGAAGTCAGTGAGAAATAGTGAGGAAAGGGTAACGATGAAAAGTGTGAGAGAGGAGGAGAAAGAATTGATGGAACTAGGGAGAATGCAAAGACGAGAAAAGGAGACAATAAGACAAAAAATAGAATAAGAGGAAAAGACAAAGAAGGAAAGGAATTATGTTGTTGGGAATCTGACTTACAATAATTTCCAATATCGTACAGTTAATGACTTAGGTGTGTTTCAGTTATTTTGTTATAATCTCTTTACCTGAACACCTACGGTATGTAAATAGAGAAAAAAAATATCAGGATTAGTTGGTAAGTTTAGGTTAGGTTTAGCAGTTGTTACTTTCGATTTGGGAAGACAAATATATACGTATACTCAGACTATAGTAAAATAAGTTAATATTACATAACATGACTTTGATCAGACTATTTCTGACTCGTGAAAGATGAGACGTGACCGATTATCTAATAACCGAATTTTAAAACAATGTAAACTCGTGTTTCATCAAATATAGTTTATTAATAAAAGCTCTATTACTGAGTTTAACTTACACGATAAAACAATGAGGATATTTCCGCATATTGTGATCAGTTTTTGGTAACTCTTCTGGTTCAGACCTTCACCACATGAAACGTTGTGATTAATAATATATCTTTTTACACGAGTCCTCTATATCAAGGTTGAAGATGACCTCTCCTTAATAGTGAACACCCAAGTAGAGTGGACCCACTAACAGTGTGGCGGGTCCCGGTACACACAGCAGTAGTCAAAATAATATCCTGGAAATATTTGAAATACATCTCTCATGTTCACGTTTTCGATCATAATTATTGTTCATTCAGCAAAAAAAGGTAATTATGTAGAGGAAATTTAATATTGTGTACGCAAATGTAGTTTTGATGGAGTGTTCTTGTGTGTGTGCATGTGGACGTGTGCGCATGTGTACTTGTATGCCTACAGATGTATGAATACACACATTCTAGTGTGTCCGGAATATTCATTTTCATGTTGTTGTTTTTTTCCTGGAGGATGTGATGATGTTTTCGTGTGATTGAAACACCTTGTTTTATGAATCAAGAGATGAAAGGCCCACATTAAGCTGCACTACCAGCCTAGGATTCGGATTCGTGTTGTGGATATCCAAAAAAGCAGTCCGTCTGCTCAACATTACTATCTGGAAAACAACGACAACAACAACAACGGCGCTATCGAATGACTGACATAGAGAAACACAAGAGATTCCTGACTCAGGGTCAGTGTTGCTTTGTAATATGAATGCGTGTCTCCCTACGGCACACAGCCGTAGGGAGACCACACCCTACCGCTGTGTGGTTATCGAGTTTGTTTGTGTTAGCGCGAAATAGTGAAACAGATTAGTCCCAAAGTTAAAGACGGACAAAGACAGTAATATCATTACTGTTATTATTACTATTAATATAGTTATTATTATTATTATCATTATCATTATCATTATTGCTGTCGTTTTTTTTATTGACGTTTTCGTTGTTATTGTTATTATTATTATTATTATTATTATTATTATTATTATTATTATCATCTGCTAGTTCATTCCACTGCCGAAAGTTGGAGGCACTAATCAAGATAATGCGAGACGGTCACTCGCACAGTGCAAGATGTACGACTTCCTTCAGGTTTTCGATGATTGCCCTGCCTGGCTCTCTCCCTGGGTCCTGTTTCACAGTCTCCTTCATCAGCGCTCACATGACAAGTGGTACAGTAGGTGTTGGTATTTCCTCAAAGTAAGGAAAGGTGAGAGATGGTATGAAATAACACACACACACAGGGTGTCAGTAGCCAGGCGGATAAAGTGTCCTGACCCTCGACAGAAGAGAGTAATTGGCTTCCTGTACACCTGGGTAGACAGAGGCAAATGGCGTATATAAACTTGCCCATAGTTTCACCCTGCCGGGGATCGAACCCCGGGCCACCCGTAACATGCTTATACATCATGCAGGTATAGACTGTGCATATACCGTCTAGTAGTAGTAGTAGTAGTAGTAGTAGTAGTAGTAGTCAAGTGGTCGCCCGCTAACCTATTTGAACCACCCAAGTGTGCGGCCACCAAAGAAATGATTCGGGAGATGACTCGCTTCATGACTGACTACACTCAGGACCGCTTCCTCGCCCCCCTAGCTCTTCAAATACTGGCAATAATACCACATCTATTTTGTCAGAGGACACACACAAAGGCTAAGCACAAAGAAAACGTGGCAGCAATAAAGAGAAGATTGACAATGTGGCAGACTGGGGCCCTAGATGACCTCCTTTGTGAAGCAAGAACACTGCAGGAGAGACTAAAATTTACGGGTGACGGAAAGCAAAACACCGATGATGTGGCAAGAAAATTTGGAAACAAAATGCGTGTGGGAAAATTGTCTCTCGCGGTAAGATCTCTCACTCACGAATCTTCCGGTGGGGTGATGCCAATAAACAGAAAGACATTAAACCTATTGAAAGAGAAACATCCCCCTGCAAGTGAAGATGAAGGCATCAGGCTCCAGGGTGCCTATATCCCACCAAATGCTGTCCTGTTCGAGAAAATAACAGGAGAGATGGTGTGGAAAAAGGCACTGAAGACTCGTGGAGGAGCCGGCCCTTCAGGTCTGGATGCAAACGGTTGGAGAGTCATCCTCAGCACAAACAAGTTTGGCCTGTAGCAAGCGATCTCTGCACTGCCATTGCCGCCCTTGCAAGAAAGCTTGCATCCTCTTGCTGCCATCACCTCCAGGCCCTGACGGCCTGCCGCCTTATTCCTCTGGAAAAGAAACCAGGATGTAGACCTATAGGGGTGGGGGAAGTGCTGAGGCGGATTATCGGAAAGTGCATAATGGAGGTGGTAAAGGACGATGTCAGGGCAGCAGCAGGGAACCTACAAGTGTGTGCTGGCCACCAGGCTGGTGGGGAGGCGGCCATTCACGCCATGAGATTGATATTTGAGCAGCGTGATTGTGAGGCCGTTCTCCTGGTGGATGCTTCAAACGCATTCAACATACTTAACCGCAAGGCTGCACTGCACAACATCAAGATCAAGTGTCCTAGCTTTGCGATGTATGTTGAAAATTCGTATAGGAATCCATCAGACCTCTACATAGTAAACAACAAGGCTCTACGAGGTGATACCATCCTACAGTCGACTGAGGGAACAACACAGGGGGACCCCGTTGCAATGGCAATGTATGCAATAGGCCTATCAGTGCTCCAACAAGAAATAAAGTATGAAACAACTAGGGTCAAACAAGTGGCATATGCTGATGACCTCACAGAAGCAGGAAAAGTGGAGGACATCAAAAAGTGGTGGGACCTGGTAACATCGCGAGGTCCACAAATAGGGTACCACCCAAACGCCAACAAATCCTTCCTCATCGTGAAGCCAGATCATTATGATCGGGCTGTGGAGGTTTTCGGCGAAAGTGAGGTCAAAATAACTAAGGACGGCCAAAGACATCTAGGCGCAGTAATTGGCACTACGGACTTCAAGACCCAGTACGTAGGGGGAAAGGTGAATGAGTGGGTTAGCGAAATCCAAGCTCTATCGGAGATTGCTAACACAGAGCCACATGCGGCCTTTGCAGCATTCACACATGGAGTCAAGCATCGTTGGAACTACCTGATGCGTACCATCCCTGAGATCCGACCCCTCCTCCACCCTTTGGAAGAAGCAATCAGTGTCAAGCTCATTCCCACACTAGTGAAACACCATGACTTAACCCCAGTAGAAAGAACACTTCTTGCACTTCCACCAAGACTGGGAGGGATGGGACTAACTAATCCAGAGGAGATTGCTGACTCTGAACATCAAAATTCACTTAAGCTCACGGCAGCCCTCACTGACCACATAATAGCCCAGAATGCAACAGGGGAAGTGGACACCAGCGAAGTTAATAAGATCCGTAGGTCCATTACAACAGATCGGCAGCACTGCCAAAATGACATGTTGCAGCAACTATTGCTGCAGGTTCCAGAAAAGTTGACAAAAAAGTA
>CAUDMG010004119.1:0-140000 GCA_958450375.1 Homarus gammarus
GCCTTTCCCGTCCCCCGACCGTCCGGTCGCGGCGGCCTGCGCGCTGCTGCGCTCCTCGCTCGCGGCGCAATTCGCCGCGATGCGGTTTGCCCGCGCCCCGCCCGCGGCGCCGGTTTCCGGGCCGCGCCTGCCACGCGCTGGCCGGCCGGCTTCCATTCCTGCCTCCGGCCGGCGAGAGCGGGCGGGCAGGCCCGCCGGTCGGGGCTGGCGGGCGTCCGTGCCGCGGGCGCCGGCCGGCCGGCCGGCCGGCCCGGGAGGGAGGGAGGGAAGGTGGGAGGGAATCAGGGAGGGAGGGAGTCAGGAAGGAAGGAAGGAAGGAAGGAAGGAAGGAAGGAAGGAAGGAAGTGAGACAAAGGACAGGTAATATAAATTTTCACAGACAATCACATAAACAGTTCCAGATAAAAGCTTCCCGTTAAAACATAAAACACGAACAGACTTTTAATGTAAACTAGTGAAACACAAATATTTTTCCTCTCCTCGTTACGACACCCTGGGGCATGAGTGGGTGGATGACGTCACTCCTGCTAACACGACCTACGTTATGTAAACAGAAGCCAAAAATGCATTAGTGTGTGTGTTAATATGTGTCTTAGGTATGATATTATAACTATTAGTGTTTGAAGGTAGTAATAGCTTTAGTTCTGTTAAGGTGTGGGTGTAGGGTGTAGAGGCTAGTGGGTGTAGAGGCTAGTGGGCGTAGGGTGTAGAAGGGGGTGTAGAGGCTAGTAGGTGTAGAAGAGGGTGTACAGTAGGGAGTGACAGTTTTGCAAAAGTTTTCAAAATCTAATTGCTTGGGTTGGATTATTTGTCTATCGGCCACGCTAATTCCGAATATGTTTGAGTTTTTTACATCATTGCATTAGAAGGTTTGTGGATACTTTTGGGTTTGGCATGAAAAACGCGAAAAAACTGTAAATAATAAAGGGACTGGCAATGTGGCACAACCTGTTAAAATCAAGTTATTGAATTGGATTATTCGACTACTGTGTACACTGGTTCATAATATGCTATTGTTTTACAACTCAATGCGCTACAAATTATGCCGATATTTTTGCTGCAAGTCACCACATACGTATATTTCGAAAACCAGGGCCCAATATTACCAACGGCGTGGATAGATTCCGTGGAATGAATTCAGGACATTCCCGCTCATGGAACATTACCAAACTCCGTATATGTGCCAATGGCAGGCCAATGGCAATATTTACAGAGTTTGTTGAGGCTCCCTAGACGGGAATGCCCTGAATTTATTCCACGGAATCTATTCACGCCGTTGGTAATATTCGTCCAGGACTGATCAACGAATTCAGCCCAAGTAGCTTGACTTGGACAGTTAAGGACAAAATCTCAGTCCGTACTTTTGAATAAAATATTGTTCAATAGGTGGTGATATTGAAGTGCTGAAAGTTGTTTTTTCTGTGTTGTTTTGCAGTTAGTTCATAGGGCCGCCACCAAGATGGGTCGTCCTAAGATTAGCAACACTCAGCTGCGCCAGGGTAACGATAAGGTGTTCGGGGTTCGGATGCCTCTGCCATCTAACAAGTTGCCTCTGAACAAGGAAGTTGGAAGTGCCCTGGCTTATGAAGCAGAAAACGAGAGGTTAAGGAGAAGAACAAATGCTTTTGATTATATGGATGCCACCAACAAGGTGACTGAGAAGGTACTGGATGTGTATAGGAAGGCCACTGTCCCCACTATCTCTGGAGGATGCGGAGGGAGACGATGATGATGAAGGGAAATGGACAGAAACAGAAAAGGAAGAAAACGAAGAACGGGAAGCTGAAGATGAGGTTCGAGGATATAGCTGAGAAGTTGTTTGATGTGGCAGACGACAGCAAAGTGCACGAACGAGAGAAAAGCTTCCTGGCAGCCCAGAGGAAACCGGGAAGGGAGGGCTGCATTGATGGCGTTGACAAAATTGTGACTGCCAAGCTGAAAGAAGAGAGGGAGAAGGAAGCGAAGAGGGCAAAGAAAAGGGCTGAGGAAGAGAGGAAAACTGAGAAGATGAGGTCAAAGAGTAAGGAGGAGATGGAGAGGATGTCGTGTAAAGTGTCGGCAGTGGATGACAGTGCTCAGGAAGAACACCTTATCGTTACCCTGGCGCAGCTGAGTGTTGCTAATCTTAGGACGACCCATCTTGGTGGCGGCCCTTTGAACTAACTGCAAAACAACACAGAAAAAACAACTTTCAGCACTTCAATATCACCACCTATTGAACAATATTTTATTCAAAAGTACGGACTGAGATTTTGTCCTTAACTGTCCAAGTCAAGCTACTTGGGCTGAATTCGTTGATCAGTCCTGGACGAATATTACCAACGGCGTGAATAGATTCCGTGGAATAAATTCAGGGCATTCCCGTCCAGGGAGCCTCAACAAACTCTGTAAATATTGCCATTGGCCTGCCATTGGCACATATACGGAGTTTGGTAATGTTCCATGAGCGGGAATGTCCTGAATTCATTCCACGGAATCTATCCACGCCGTTGGTAATATTGGGCCCTGGTTTTCGAAATATACGTATGTGGTGACTTGCAGCAAAAATATCGGCATAATTTGTAGCGCATTGAGTTGTAAAACAATAGCATATTATGAACCAGTGTACACTGTAGTCGAATAATCCAATTCAATAACTTGATTTTAACAGGTTGTGCCACATTGCCAGTCCCTTTATTATTTACAGTTTTTTCGCGTTTTTCATGCCAAACCCAAAAGTATCCACAAACCTTCTAATGCAATGATGTAAAAAACTCAAACATATTCGGAATTAGCGTGGCCGATAGACAAATAATCCAACCCAAGCAATTAGATTTTGAAAACTTTTGCAAAACTGTCACTCCCTACTGTAGAGGCTAGTAGGTGTAGAAGAGGGTGTAGAGGCTAGTAGGTGTAGAGGCTAGTAGGTGTAGAGGCGAGTAGGTGTAGAAGAGGGTGTAGAGGCTAGTAGATGTAGAGGCTAGTAGGTGTAGAGGCGAGTAGGTGTAGAGGCTAGTAGGTGTAGAAGAGGGTGTAGAGGCTAGTAGGTGTAGAGGCTAGTAGGTGTAGAGGCTAGTAGGTGTAGAGGCTAGTAGATGTAAAGGCTAGTAGGTGTAAAGGCTAGTAGGTGTAGAAGAGGGTGTAGAGGCTAGTAGGTCAAAATAGAAGGTCTAGTAAACCACTTCAATCAAAGCCTCAAAGAAAACGTATTAGCGGTCGACCCGTGTAATTATGACCTAAAGAGGGAGGAGAGAGGGAGGGAGAGAAGAAGAGAGAGAGGGAGGAAGGGAAGGAGGGAGGGAGGGAGGGAGGGAGAGAGAGAGGGAGGAAGGGAGGGAGAGAGGGAGGGAGGGAGGGAGAGGGAGGAAGGAAGGGAGGGAAGGAGGGAGAGAAGAAGAGCGAGAGGGAGGAAGGGAGGGAGGGAGGGAAGGAAGGAGAGAAGAAGAGAGAGAGGGAGGGAGGGAGGGAAGGAGGGAGAGAAGAAGAGAGAGAGGGAGGGAGGGAGGGAGGGAGGGATGGATGGAGGGAGAGAAGAAGAGAGAGAGGGAGGGAGGGAGGGAGGGAGGGAGGGACCTAACCTAACCTATTTTATCGTTGTCTAAATTGTATTTGTTTTTGCACCGGTATTTATTTGTTACGGTCCGCTAACAGGGCCTTACCGCCCCCCCCTCCCCCTCCTCCCCGTACCCACCTCCCACCCAGCCAGTTAAAGGGAATCACTGCTATTGTTGTTCTTGTTGGTGTTGTTGTTATTTTTGTTATTGGATAGACGGACAGAAAAAGGCATATAAATAGACAGATGATAAATAGAAAGAGACAGAATGATGTACAGCTGAATCAAGAGAGAGAGAGAGAGAGAGAGAGAGAGAGAGAGAGAGAGAGAGAGAGAGAGAGAGAGAGAGAGGCTTCCCAACATACCATCAGACGTGTGTGTGTGTGTGTGTCGTGTCGAGCGGGATATTCATCAAGGCGAGTTTTACGTAAATGTACAGCAACAGTGTATTATTATATCCGGGTGGTGAAGGTCTCTCTCTCTCTCTCTCTCTCTCTCTCTCTCTCTCTCTCTCTCTCTCAGGGTTCAGACACTGACCCTATCAAAGACACTTGACCCTGGTGATGAAAAACAATAACATACACTTCACTCTTCCTGCCATCAACACAGTGCAATATCTTCCTCCTCCACCCACCCAACACCTCCTCCACCCACCCAACACCTCCTCTACCCACCCAACACCTCCTCCACTCCAGCCAACACCTCCTCCACTCCACCCAACACCTCCTCCACTCCACCCAACACCACCTCCACTCCACCCACCCAACACCTCCTCCACCCACCCAACACCTCCTCTACCCACCCAACACCTCCTCCACTCCACCCAACACCTCCTCCACTCCACCCAACACCTCCTCCACTCCACCCAACACCTCCTCCACTCCACCCAACACCTCCTCCACTCCACCCAACACCTCCTCTACCCACCCAACACCTCCTCTACCCACCCAACACCTCCTTCACCCATCCCAACACCTCCTCTACCCACCCAACACCTCCTCCACTCCACCCAACACCTCCTCCACTCCACCCAATACCTCCTCTACCCACCCAACACCTCCTCCACCCACCCAACACCTCCTCTACCCACCCAACACCTCCTCCACTCCACCCAACACCTCCTCTACCCACTCAACACCTCCTCCACCCACCCAACACCTCATCCACCCACCCAACACCTCCTCCACTCCACCCAACACCTCATGTACCCACCCAACACCTCCTCCACCCACCCAACACCTCCTCCACTCCACCCAACACCTCCTCCACCCACCCAACACCTCCTGTACCCACCCAACACCTCCTGTACCCACCCAACACCTCCTCCACCCACCCAACACCTCCTCTACCCACCCAACACCTCCTCCACTCCACCCAACACCTCCTCCACCCACCCAACACCTCCTCCACTCCACCCAACACCTCCTCCACTCCACCCAACACCTCCTCTACCCACCCAACACCTCCTCTACCCACCCAACACCTCCTCTACCCACCCAACACCTCCTCCACCCACCCAACACCTCCTCTACCCACCCAACACCTCCTCCACTCCACCCAACACCTCCTCCACCCACCCAACACCTCCTCCACCCACCCAACACCTCCTCCACCCACCCAACACCTCCTCCACCCACCCAACACCTCCTCCACCTACCCAACACCTCCTCCACCCACCCAACACCTCCTGTACCCACCCAACACCTCCTCCACCCACCCAACACCTCCTCTACCCACCCAACACCTCCTCCACCCACCCAACACCTCCTCCACCCACCCAACACCTCCTCCACCCACCCAACACCTCCTCCACCCACCCAACACCACCACCACCCACCCAACACCTCCTCCACCCACCCAACACCTCCTGTACCCACCCAACACCTCCTCCACCCACCCAACACCTCCTCCACCCACCCAACACCTCCTCCACTCCACCCAACACCTCCTCCACCCACCCAACACCTCCTCCACCCACCCAACACCTCCTCCACCCACCCAACACCTCCTCCACCCACCCAACACCTCCTCCACCCACCCAACACCTCCTCCACCCACCCAACACCTCCTCTACCCACCCAACACCTCCTCCACCCACCCAACACCTCCTCCACCCACCCAACACCTCCTCCACCCACCCAACACCTCCTCCACTCCACCCAACACCTCCTCCACCCACCCAACACCTCCTCCACCCACCCAACACCTCCTCCACCCACCCAACACCTCCTCCACCCACCCAACACCTCCTCTACCCACCCAACACCTCCTCCACCCACCCAACACCTTCTCCACCCACCCAATACCTCCTCTACCCACCCAACACCTCCTCTACCCACCCAACACCTCCTCCACCCACCTAACTCCTATTTAAAGGCTAATCCACCGTGATCCCACCCCGCCTCCCTCTACAACAATATATGGCGTTCATCCACACTGGTGATCCACAGAAAATTCTTGGATCAGTGAAACGAGTTAAAGTTTTTTAGAGTTAGTCAGTGTGTTGAGCTGTTGATGCCTGGCGATGGTGGAGGAATTGTATGTATGTATGTATGTATGTATGTATGTATGTATTATATGTATGTATGTATGTATGTATTTATATGTATGTATGTATGTACAGTATGTATGTATAACAATCACTTCATCAATCAACCTGTTTACTTATATATTAATCAATAAGGCCATTCGCACCTCCCTACTAAATTTCACCTCTGCATCTTCAAATCTGTGGAGGTGACTAACAGAGAGAGAGAGAGAGAGAGAGAGAGAGAGAGAGAGAGAGAGAGAGAGTATTAAAGTTACCAGCGGGCGGGTGGGGTGGTCACTGAGGCGTCACAGGTATCACTAGAAGGGCTTTTCATAATGGGTCTCTTAATTAAGAAGGAGGAGAGCCCTGAGGGAGGCGGGCCAGGACCACTAGAGGGAGGCGGGCCAGGACCACTAGAGGGAGGCTGGCAGGTTCCTCACCCCACTACACTAATACGTTTACTTTGATGTTGTCTTAACACAGGGACACAGCATCGTCGTAAGAAATACATATCTTGAAGATGTGAATTACACGAAAGCACTTGGGAACTTCGTGTTTTCTTCTTTCCTGGTGGTTATCAGCATATACCTAGATCACGCGCACCTACAGTGATTTACTTGCATATATTAAGACATATATCATGATGGATTCTCAAAGTTTCTTCCCAACTGGAGATGTAAGATCGTGTTGAAATTGGCTTGTTGAAACTAAGACATAAAGATAAATTCTCAATGGTTCTTAAACTGACTTTATCTCTTAGATACAAATACGAAAAAAAAAGGTATAATTGGCCAAATTTATCTCTTAACATCAAGACAGATTTCTCCTAGATTCCGGAAGTTACTTTTCATATCATAATTGGAGATGAGTAAACTTATGTAACAAGTTCACTTATCGTACACCACAGAGATGGAGTCCTAAAGGTTGGTAACGTTAACCATATCGGATCACCTGAAGATTAGCCCCTCCCCTCCATCTTATTTCACCTAAACATTAACCACCCTAACCTAACCTAACCTAAACCAAACCAAACCTAACCTAACCTAACCTAACCTAACCTAACCTAACCTTCAGTATATAACTCATAAGAGAAAGTCGAATATAAAGTAAATAAAGCTATCTCTGACCCCTCAACGTCACTCACTCACCCTACCTGTCTTGTTGGGAATTCAATTAACCTGACGTGCTCACCTGGGCCCTGGAGACATTGTTGCCATTCTCGGAGTAAGGGAGTAAGTCTGCGGCTTATCGGCTGTCGGAGGGATTTTCAAGGGATTACTTTTAGGGTGTGAGTTGGCTATACTGTCTTCAGGTGTCAAGGGACCTTTAGGGTGAGAGAGAGAGAGAGAGAGAGAGAGAGAGAGACAGAGAGAGAGAGAGAGAGAGAGAGTGAATCACCTCTCTCCTTATACCCTACACCCCCGTCCCCCCCCAGATCCACCCACACCCCCCATATCCACCCACACACCCCCATATCCACCCACACCCCCCATATCCACCCACACCCCCCATATCCACCCACACACCCCCATATCCACCCACACACCCCCATATCCACCCACACCCCCCCATATCCACCCACACCCCCCCCATATCCACCCGTTCACAAAACACAAATCTGATGTAATTTCATGATTTTATTTAATATTCAGTAATTGCTAAATATTGGACGCACGAGTTGCCATTCCTGATTTTTAGTTTCATTTTTATTATTCAAAGTGATCACGTGATTTTAAAACAAGGTGACCTAATATGACATTATTTTCCATGTTAACGAGGGGTCAATTCCGATTGGTTAAGAGTTAGCCAATCACTGTTTCGCTTTCTCTATACTGTAAATCGTTCCTAGTATCGTAATTTGGTAGGTATGTATCGTAAAGTTGATGACAAATCGTAATAAATATCGTAGACAGATTAAAAAAATCCCAAGGGAAGAGAAATGGAGGAAGGAAGGAGAGAAGAGGAGGAGGAGGAGGAGGAGGAGGAGGAGGAGGAGGAGGAGGAGGAGGGAGGAGGTAACGCAGGTGTCAAAGGGTCATTATTACCTGGTGACTCACAGTAATTAGTGAGAAATGTTGCTGATAGAGTTCTTTTCTGGCCGTGTGTGTTTCTGTGTCTGTGTGTGTGTGTGAGTGTGTGTGTGTGTGTGTGTGTGTAGAAGAAAATGTATGTATGTATGTATGTATGTGTGTATGTACTTATGTGTGTATGTATGTGTGTATGTATGTATGTGTGTATGTATGTGTGTATGTATGTATGTGTGTATGAATGCATCTGTCTTTATGTATTTAATTATTTCTCATCGTGTAAATTAGAGGCCATATTTATTTGTCTATGTCTCTATCTATCTGTTTGTCTGTCTGTCTGTCTGTCTGTCTGTCTGCCTGTCTACACATATTACTAAAACCTGCAATATCATGAAAAGCTTCCGGGTTAATATTATTGTTTATTTTATACTGTGTGGCTCTCTCTCTCTCTCTCTCTCTCTCCCTATTCTTCCCCTCTCCATCCTTCACTCCCTTCGTTCCCCCTTCTCCCTACATCTCCTCCTGCCCTTTATACCAATTCACCCTCCCTATCTCCTCCCCTCTCCCTATTATCCCTCCCCCTTTCATCTCCTTTACCCCCTCCTTTCGTAACTCCCTTTTCACCACCCTCCCCCCACCCACTTCTTTCTCCTTTACCTCTCTCATTCCTTCCATTCCCTTCTCCCAATACCTCCCCTCTGTCTTCTTCCTATCTGTCACCCTCCCTTCCCCCCACCCCCCTCCCTTCCTTCCTCCCTATATCTCCCCTCTCTCTTCTCCCCTATCTCCCCCCTATTCTCCCTACCTCACAACTCACCCATATGCTCTCTATTACAGGCTGGGGTGCGTCTTAGCAGGAGGACTACGAGGCGGGGGTGGAGGCCTGCGGGGCGGATCCAGCAGGGGACTCCCTAGCTACATGGCCCAGGTTCAGGACCCCCCCACAGTGCCCACAGCCACAGAGATCTCCGCAGAGGCCGCTGTGTTTGTCGCTGTGAGTTTATATAGTTGTGTGTGTGTGTGTGTGTGTGTGTGTGTGTGTGTGTGTGTGTGTGTGCACTGATTTATAACAGGGGTAGTTGACCTAAAATATCCTAATATGTCCTTAAATAGCTAAAATGTCCTAAAATATCCTAAAATGTCCTAAAATCAAAACAATCTGTATATACACTTTTGATATTTGGGAATGTCTCTCTGTTTCCTTTGTTTGTTCACCTGTTTGTCGACTCATTAGGTGGAGGAATAATTAGGTCTAGCCAACTATGCAAAGATAATTCTACCGTTGTAATTGACTGTGAATATAAAACGATATGTGACTGTGTATTGTAACTGGGAGTGAATTCAGAGTGTAATTTGACTGTTTAGATGTAACTGGCAGTGAATTCAGAGTGTAATTTGACTGTTTAGATGTAACTGGCAGTGAATTCAGAGTGTAATTTGACTGTAATGTAACCGGCAGTGAACTCTAAGTATAATTTGGCTGTATATTTGTAATTAAAAATATATTTATAATATAATTAGCGAAGAACATAATTATACTCTTTTAGATTTCTGAATTTACTTGTCAAAATTATTTCATTATTATTAGATTTAATTGAGGTCAAGATTAAGAAAAAAATAAAGATTAACCACATTAAATAAATTAAACTGAAATGAAACCCGATAAACAACAGTAAAATATAAATAAAATAAAATAAATATGAAAAGTTGATATAAAATAAATAATGAAATGAATTGGAAACAAGACGAATAAATACAGAATAAAAAAAAATAAGTCATAATAATAAGCTGCCATTGAAGTTATAAATATTGGTCAACAACGCCCGTGCTGGCATAAGGCGAACGAAGGAAAAGTCAGGATAAACGCCTGGCGATGCTGGAATTTAAATCAGAATTGTTTATACGAAAAAAAAAATAAATAAATAAATCCGATGAACGCCAGACGATGCACAGTTTCCCTCACTGGCGATGTTGCTGTAGTTCTTTTGACACAGACTTATTGAAGAAACATGTAAAAAAAAACAAAAAAAAAGACATTCTCTCCATTCTTCCATCCTTCTGCCAAAGTTGAATAGGGTGGCCAGTTGAATAGGGTGGCCAGTTGAATAGGGTGGCCAGTTGAATAGGGTGGCCAGTTGAATAGGGTGGCCAGTTGAATAGGGTGGCCAGTTGAATAGGGTGGCCAGTTGAATAGGGTGGCCAGTTGAATAGGGTGGCCAGTTGAATAGGGTGGCCAGACGAGGCAAACTTCCTTAACTGGCGTAAATTTCTTTTTATCGGGTTAATAAAAACTTGACCATATAAAAAATATTGTGGGGATAAAAACTATAAACTTTTCTCCTTTAAACTACTTCAAAGAACTTCCTCTCACCCCCCTCTCACCCCTTCCCTGCCCCTCTCACCCCCCTCTCACCCCTTCCCTGCCCCTCTCCCCCCCTTCCCTGTCCCTGTCCCCCTTCCCTCCTCTTTCCCCCCTTCCCCACTAAAGGTCTTCCCAGATTGATTTGGCCAATGATTTCTCTCCACCTGTACGAACTTCTGTGAGTCCTAGAAACTTTAATATGTGGGTTGAGAGAGAGAGAGAGAGAGAGAGAGAGAGAGAGAGAGAGAGAGAGAGAGAGAGAGAGAGAGAGAGAGAGAGAGAGAGAGAGAGAGATCAGGAACACTTGTAAAACTTGTTGGCATTGATAGTCAGAGGCCTTTAATAACTCCTCACGTTCATACCTGTCCACTCGTCTACACACACACACACACACACAGTCACCCTTGAGGCACAACACTAAAATGTCTTCCCTCCCTCAGGTCATCGTGGTGTTCTACGCGGCCATCATCGTCATCCTTCTGGGGACGAACATGCGGCGTCCTGGGTCGTCCTCATCGCGTCCTCGTCGTCCTCGGTCTCGGTCTCGACACAGGCATCAGGTGGTTCTGGACCCCCACAGCGGCGCCGTCAGCACCCAGCACACCCACAAGAAGAGAGACTCATCCGCGTCTTCTGCAGGCGAGAGTCCCGTCGAGAGTGTGTAGGAGGCTGCTGACATCCTATTCATCTACAGACGACCCCTACCTGGAGGAGGCCCTTTGTAGATCTGTGGGACGTGGAAGGGAGTGAAGGGATGGAGGAGAAGGGAGGGGGGGGGGGGGAGATCCATGTGTTCCTGGGGATCTGAGAAAGAACCCCGGGACTTTAGGAGAGCCCCCCCCTCCCTCCCCCCCCCACCACTACAGCATAACCTTGGGGGACTAAGAAGCGCCTTCCCCCCTCACCACTACAGCATAACCTTGGGGGACTAAGAAGCGCTTCCCCCCCCCCCCCCCCCCCGTGGTACTGGTCTTCCTCGTAACGACCCTTGATTCCACGACTTCAAAGGACGTACTTGGAGGCTATTGAATAGGACTCAGAACACGAAGGATCACACAGTAAAGGTCCTATGAATCTTTTCGTATCCCCGGGGAGATTACTGACGCTTTTAATGGATTTTCGATTTCATGAATAATCTTCCGAGTTCTTTTTTATTTTTATTTTTTTTTTTAGGATTACGTTGTTACGCTCCAGGGTCTTGGGAGTCCTTTGTGTGGTAGTGATCATATGATTCCGAGAGTCCTTAGCGAAGATTCTCTGGGAGTCCTTCGTTATCCCAGTCACATTCTAAATATCACCTCTCTCTCTCACTCTCTCTCTCTTGTCTGACCTCTTACCCTCTTCCCTCAACCACGTGTCTTACCTCTTCCTTCCTTCTCCTCTCCTTCATTCATCATATTCTCACTCTATCTCTTTTCTTTTCTTCTGTTATCTCCCTTTCTTTTTTTCTTTCAACTTTCTCTATCTTCGCTTATTTCTATCTTCCTTTTTATATTTTGTTTCCCTTTTACTGTCCCCTTTTTATTATTTGTTTTATTCAATTATTTCACTCTTTCTCTCTCCTCGCTCGCTATCTCCCCGTCTGTCTATCGTTCTCTCTTAGAATCTCACCCATCCACCCACCCATCACCCATCCACCCAGTCCCCCACCCACTACCATCTCACCTATACCCCCACAAAATAAACATCTCTCTTGTCTATCTCTCATTTATCAAGTTTTCTCCCCACTTCCCATTTTCATTTCTATGTATATACAGTAAAGTTTATTAAGGGGTTGCCCACGATACATAATAATTAGTCCTTTTAAGGCTATATATTTTTAAGTCTAATTTTGAACCTATAATTAAACTCATACTTAATTATAGCTGCACCTACACTTTCTATAATCCTTCTCGGTCACAAACATACATACACTAAATTGACTGACTGACTGACTGATCTTTTCACTGACCGAGTAATTATAAAAACAATATTACCTGTTATTAGACTTCATTAGCCTTATTATGTCTAAGTTAATATTACTATAAAACTACAATTAACTAAATCATCATGTAACCCTGATTATTTTTTGCCATACATACATACATACACGTTATGGTGTCTAGTGTCATCTTACCTGTTAATTGCCACCTTTGTAATTATTTGATATTAATTATTTTTGACACCTTTGTATAATTTGGTTAAATTAATGAATCCTTTCTGTTTGTATGTCTCAATTAGGGGGATTTTTTTTTTACTGACACACACACACACACACACACACACACACACACACACACACATACAGACAGACACAGATGTTGTTTCCTGTTCACTAAATTAAACTTGAACATCATTAATACGTAGTAGAACAGTTCACCAGCTGTTCACCAGAGCACAGATACTTTTGTTCATGTGTGTGTGTGTGTGTGTGTGTGTGTGTGTTTATCTATATATTTGTCTTCGTCATGTATAAAAAAATAAAATAATTACTCCTATGATTAATGAGTAATAAAATAAATAAATAAAATTATTGTATTTTTGTTTTTTTACCCAATGAGAAAAAAATGAAGAGGAAAATAATGTTGCCTGTATTCTTATGTAATTTTGTCTTTGTGTTTTGTGATATTAATAATTCTCCTAGTTAGCTACTCTCTCTCTCTCTCTCTCTCTCTCTCTCTCTAATCAGTTTTCCTTTATTTTTGTCTATTTCTCTTCCGTATCTCCTGTTCTATCTCTTTTCCATTCTGTTTCTGTCTGTCTCTCTGTCTCTCTTATGCCTGGTCCTGTCTGTTTATCTTTTCCCTCTGTTTCTCTCTCTGTCCATCTGTCTGTTTGCCTATGTATCTTCTTCCATCCCTTCTCCCTGTTTAATTATCTGTCACTCTTCCCTTTGTTTCTACCTGTCTGTCTGTTTCTCTTCTCTCTCTGTCTATATCTCTTCTTGGTTGTCTCTTTCTCTGTCTCTCTTCCGTCTATCTCTACCTATCTGTCTCTCGGCTGCACTCCCACCAACACCCCCCCTCCCCCCAGAGAGATAGACGGGGACACAACCACTGTATCCCACTTGACTTAAAGGTAAGATGAACATAACCTTCTCGCGTGGCACTAGGAAGTTAACCTGACCTCAGTCCCCGGAACACAGCAGGTTAGGGGTTGACTCAGGTACACACAGGTAAGGGGTTGGAGGGGTTGGAGGCGGGGGGGGGGGGGTTATTAGGAAGAAATAACGATGATTGGTGAGAACCTAACCTAACCTATCCACAGACTGATTCGTAGAAAAAAAGGGGAAAATTTTAAAACACTTGTAAGCATATGGGGGGAAGAGGTATGAGACACCTTAGTTATCTTGGTGGTGTTAATGCTACAGTATTTCAACTTTAGTTAAGAGTTATACACCTCTACCTTGAGGGTGATGTTGACATGAAAAAAAAAAGACAGTTTATTTAGACCAAGGTCTATGTGGACAGGTCGGACGGATAGCTGTCTAGTTTACGCTCCTTCTGCGCAGTGACGTCACCTGAACTACAGCTGGCTGGCCCGCTTTCTGGCCTAAGTGAGGGTATTTCACGGTAAACCTTCTTACAATATAGCCACCAACGTACCTAAGGGTTCCCTCTTCTATGACTAAATCTATTGCCCTACCGGCATTTTTGTCCGGGTTTATACACTCTCCTAGATTTTCATTACACTCATCACTTAACTCTTTTCCTACTTCATTGACAATATCCAAGTCTTTAAAACACTGATTAAATTAGTTATATAGAGTTCTACTGCCAGCTCTCTGTCATTGAAAGGTGTACTTTTATCATTTGTTTGTCTAAGACCAACATTTCTTGACAAGCAGTCAAAATTATTATTAGTTGTGTTAGATTTCCCAGAAATTAGTGAAACGCCTTTTCCCGGGAGTAACTTCTTGAGACTGAACTAAAAAATTCACAGCATTTGGATGGTTGTAGGTTCCATGTATCTGTCTTATGCACCCAAACAAATGCTCCAGACAATCTTGACTTAGTTTTCTGGTTAGAATGAATTCAAGATTATAATAATAATAACAATAATATATAATAATAATAATAATAATAATAATAATAATAATAAAAATAATAATAATAATAATAATAATCATAATAATAAAAAATAATAATAATAAAAATAATAATTATTATTGTTATTATTACTATTATTATCATTATTATAATTAGTAGTAGTAGTACTAGTCGTATTTGGGGGAGGAGGGGGTGGCACGTGCTCAGGTGGTCCCCGCCGGGATCCGCCACTATACTGGACCAATATCCATAATGGAAAAAGTGTAACTGTAACTTTCCTTGAGGCAAAAAAGAGGGATGGAACTGATCATCCCTTCACGTCCGTTGTCGGCGTTTCAGGTCATCTCTGTAATCACATTCCATAAAGTGTATTGAGCACACCACTGCACTGTATGGATTGATGTCATCAGCTCGGCAACAGGATTAAACCCACCGCTGTCGAAATTGTTTTTCCTTTGGAAAACGGAAATATTTAATGATTGATCCATTTTTTGTGTGTGTTATTGCAGCCATATACTGAACAATGGCTCGGCATATCTGCAGCATTGAGGTCAGTTCAATGAAAATGTACCACGTCACAATATATTATATTGATTGCCTCAGACAGTGGTGTGTACACAAAAATGGCCCAGGTCAGAATGGGGCCATCTTGTTAAGGCCAAGGAGAGACAGGCAGGGTGGATCAGCTGACGTCATCACCCCTGCCCGCCTTGTACCTCACCTGCGCGCCATCCGACCTCTCTACATTGACCTTGATCTAGACACATAAAATACAGTAATACTGACGGGGTTGTTTAATATATATATATATATATATATATATATATATATATATATATATATATATATATATATATATATATATATATATATATATATAAGCATATATAAGCATTATCTCACTTCAATAACTATGATCTTTAAACGAGTATTTTAGGTCATTCAATACACTGGACATCAACAAACACGAAAAGAATAATTCGTCTCTCTGGTTCAACTTGAGACACCGTAAAAATACCAATTTCATTTATCACACAAAAACCATAAAAGACCTTTGAAACCTAATATAACAAACACAAATATTTAAATACCCTTCTTAACACAATGTAAAAAAAAAAAACTTAAGAGTTACTGAAGTGTTTAAAGGTAGAAGACCAAACACATAATCCTAACAAAAGTCTCTCACTGAGGCCTTGAACATCTACCATCTCACAACACAAGTTTGCCCCGTACAGTGACTTTCCTTCTCCGTCACATACACAACTTTTATTGAAAAAAAAATCTCGAGAAAAGAAAGTTATGTCTGATAGAAAGTTCCTGTGAGGCGCTGAAGTTGTAGGTAGGTAGGTAGGTAGGTAGGTAGGTAGGGAGGGAGGGAGGGAGGTAGGTAGGTATAATCAGTTATATAAATTCCAATCAAATTATCAATATTCATCTATTATATGAAAATAAATTCCATCCCATATGTGTGTGTCGTAAACCCTGATCGACACATATATTCTGTACTTTGGGGCCATTAATCAGTAAATGACCAGAGACCCATTAATTCTCACCTGGCTGAACGTAATTAGGCTGATGACACCTGGGGAGGGTAGCCGGAGGGGGTTTGGGGGGGGGGGGGAGAGAGAGAGAGAGAGAGAGAGAGAGAGAGAGAGAGAGAGAGAGAGAGAGAGAGAGAGAGAGAGACTGTTTTCCATTAAACATGAGAGTAATTGTAATGACTTTGAACACTGGAAGCACTGCCTGGTGTATCCTCCTCTCTCTCTCTCTCTTCCTCCCTTCTTCTTATTCCTGCTGCTCCTCTTCCTCTTCTCGCCTTCCTCCATCTTCATCCTCCTCATCTCCATCCATCACCTCACTCCTCTCCTGCTTTTTTATTCTTCCCCTTCCCCTTCTTTCTCCCTCTTTCTCCTCCTCCTCCGTCGATACCTCCTTCTACTTCATCACAATATCTTTCTCCCCCCCCCACCTCCTCCACCACTATCCCCACCATCTCCTCCTTCTCCCTCAACACACCATCTCCTCCTCCTCTTCCTTCACCTTCATAACCTCCTCCTCCCCCTTCTTCACCTCCTCCTCCTCCTCCTCCCCCTTCTTCACCTCCTCCTCCTCCTCCTCCTCCTCCTCCTCCTCCCCCTCCTCCTCCTCTACACTCTCCCTCCCTCACACTTTATAACGTTGGCAGCATAGATGACGAACGGTATTTGATGAACACCTTTACCAAGACACAGTGTCGATAAATGACCTGTTGATGAGTTCCAGTCGACAGGTGAGAGAGAGAGAGAGAGAGAGAGAGAGAGAGAGAGAGAGAGAGAGAGAGAGAGAGAGAGATGTTGATTAAAGATGGTTACTCCTGATGTCATTTTGAAGCACCAGCAGCAGCCATCTTGAAGCACCACCAGCAGCAGCCATCTTGAAGCACCAGCAGCAGCCATCTTGAAGCACCAGCAGCAGCCATCTTGAAGCACCAGCAGCAGCAGCCATCTTGAAGCACCAGCAGCAGCCATCTTGAAGCACCAGTTGCCCAGAGACACGGCACGAAATTTGTATATGCTTCAAGTCATCTCAATGTTGATGAGTTGACTGCATGATGAAGTGACCTAGAAGAGAAACCCGGCACACGACCTGAGACCTGAGAGAAGACCTGGGACCTGAGAGAAGACCTGGGACCTGAGAGAAGACCTGGGACCAGAGAAAAGACCTGGGACCTGAGAGAAGACCTCGGACCAGAGAGAAGACCTCGGACCAGAGAGAAGACCTGGGACCTGAGAGAAGACCTGGGACCTGAGAGAAGACCTCGAACCAGAGAGAAGACCTGGGACCTGAGAGAAGACCTCGGACTAGAGAGAAGACCTGGGACCTAAGAGAAAGCCTGGGACCTGAGAGAAACCCTGGGACCTGAAAAGACCCAAGACATAAGAATACCTGTGACCTGAGAGTAGACCTGAAACCTGAGAATAAACCTGGTACCTGAGAATAGACCCAGGACCTGATAAGACCTAGGACCTGACAGGATCTGGGACCTAAAAGATGAACTGGAACTTGAGAGAAGACCTGGGACCTGACACCTAACACCTGAAACCTAACACCTGACACCTGAGACCTGAGACCTGACACCTGGGAATGAACACCTGGGGCCCGACCCGTGTCTGAGAGCAACATGCATGATTCATCCAACTGTCTTTTCCACCGAGTATCTCTCTCTCTCTCTCTCTCTCTCTCTCTCTCTCTCTCTCTCTCTCTCTCCCAGGGAATATCCTCTGATTCTATCTCTCAAGGGGAAAGGGAGATGATCTTATATCTCTCAACCTTCTCTCGAGTACATCTCCCGCAGTCAATGGTACTCTGAGGGCGCAGCATCCCACATTTGATTACAGGTAAATCAATAGACTTCAGTAAGTACAGGTAAGTCAATATATAACCTTCAGTAATTACAGGTAAGGCAATATATAAACTTCAGTAATTACAGGTAAGTTAATTTATGCTTCAGTAATTACAGGAAAGTGAATATATAAACTTGAGTAATTACGGGATGGATTTTGTTCCTAATTAGATACAGGTAAATTGATAAGTACCTAGTTAAGTACAGGTGTGTGTGTGTGTGTGTGTGTGCCTGCGTCTATAATGACGATGATTGATGCCTCATTAACTGCGCTATTCGACGACCCATTAAAGCTACTTTTAAATTCTTCCCCAGGCTTCGTGTGCTCTCTCTCTCTCTCTATTTTACTTCCTCTTCCTCTCTCTCTTACTCTCACTCTTGTTTCATTCTTATTTCTTCCGTTCTTCTTTTATCTTCTGTTTTCTTTTGTCTTCTTTAGTCCTTCTTCCTCCTCTCTTTTTCTTGTCTTCTTCTCCCACTTCTCCTTCTTTTTTCCCTTCCTCCACTTTCTGTTTCTTCCCTTATGTTCTCCCCCTTCATCCTCTCTTCCCTCTTCCTTCCTCCTCTTCTACCCCTCTTGTCTTCTTCCTCCTTCCCATCTTCTTCATTTTCCCTGACCTTTTTTCTTCCTCTCCCATCACTGCTTTCTTCCTCCTCTCCTCCTTCTTCTCCACCATTCTCTCCTCATCTCCCTTTCCCTTCCTCCCTCATATTTATCTTTGTTTTCGTCTTCTCTTTCTCCTTCTCGAGGCGATCGCAAAGAAATTAGATTCCAGTTAGAATTTCAGGGCAGCCGCAAGGAAAATTCCACTAAAGTCCCAGATTTCAGAAGGGCAAACTTTGATAGTTTGAAGAGGCAGCTGAGAGAAGGGGTTTCACGCTTGGGGGTGAATTACATGACCTCACATGAGGTCACCTCTCACAATGTACCCACAGAGGGTGGCCTCACCTTACCGGGAGACCTGATAACGAGATCTGAGGTTGCCGAGTTCCACAACAATTTAAATAATGAGTTACTTAATGCACAAAGGCAGAACATACTATACAGAAAACTCAAATTAAACTACAATGACCCTAAATGGATAAATAATTATTTAAAGAATATTATTGGACAAAGGAAGGCTATAGGCAGGAGAATATATCGTGGTGAAGTTTACCTCCGAGATTATTATAAGGTACTGGCCAGTTGGGTGAAGACCGAGATAAGAAAAGCAAAGAGGAATAATGAACTGAAGGTAGCAAGGGAGGCGAAGGCAAACCCCAAGGGATTCTATCAAATGCATCAAACTAAAACAAGAGAAAAGATTGGACCAATACAGTCGGATACCGGCGAGCTAACTAATGACGCTGTAGAAATGAGCAGTAATCTGAATAAACATTTTTCAACAGTTTTCACCACCGAAAATTTAAACATGATACCTGAGGCACCGACTCTATACAGAGATAGTGAAGAAAATAAATTTAGCGAGATAGTAGTGACTAGTAACGATGTTAGTAAGCAAATAAACAAACCAAAGCCTAAAAAGTCACCAGGTCCCGATGAGATATTTGCCCGAGTAATAAAGGAAGGAATGAAGGAATGAAGGAAGGAAGGAAGGAAGGAAGACATCACTTCATCTCCAATTCACAAATTTATTCTCCGACTGAACAAATGATCTGAATCTCAAAAGGCACGAACCAATTTCTTCCATGACACACAAAAAAACAGTTTATTCCTCTGATATAAAAAGGGGATTAACTTAAAAAGAAAATAAATAAAAAAATTATTCTAATCCGATGAGAAACGTGTGGAGGATATATTCTGATCCGAAGAATAAACATAAGCTCTTAAAAAAATATATATTCAAATGTTTAATATAGTTTCAATAGGCTTCGGGTCCCTTATTATAATACACTCCTGTTCCTTCATTATACTCAGGATCCTTGCTGGTGCCTCTCCATGCCTTCATTAATACCCATCAGCACATCAAACTTCCCCGGGGTCTCTAAAACTGAGCTTTCATTATACTTTTCATTACGCTCATCACCTTATCATACTTCCATGAGCCTTCTTTCTAACCTCATCCTCATTATGCTTTCATCAAACGTTCATCATACTCGCCCTCATCATATTCATATCACCTTTCTAACATCTCACTCATTATACTTTCATCATACTCTTTCTAACATCATACTCATCATACTCTCATAATTCTCTCTCTCATCACACTCACCATACTATCATCACACTTTCATCATATTCTCTCTAACATCACACTCATACTTTCATCCCACTCATCATACTCTCATAATTCTCTCTCTCATCACACTCATCATACTGTCATTACACTCTCATCATATTCTCTCTAACATCACACTCATACTTTCACCACACTCATCATATTCATCATACTTCATCATCCTGTACCTCACCGTTCTCTACATATAGGGAGAATTTCTTTTTAACTGAACGACAGAAACACAATTTATTTATTAACCCACGAATATATATTGAAAATTAAGGAGCCAAGTTTATTTACCTGTCTGTCTGTCTGTCTGTCTGTTTGTCTGTCTGTCTGTCTGTGTGTCTGTCTGTCTGTCTGTCTATCTATCTATGTTTTAGGGGAGAATTATCAAGAAGTTATTATGAGAGGAGAGGGAAGAGGGGGAGGAGGAGAGGGAAGAGGGGGAAGGAGGAGAGGGAAGAGGAGGAAGGAATGAGAAGAGAAGAAGGAAGGGGATGAATGAGAGAAGAGGAAGAGGAGGAAGAGAGAAAAGATGAGAGAAGGAGGAGGAGGAAGAAGACGAAGAAGGAGGAAGGAAGGAAGAACAGGAGGAGAAGAAGGAGGAAGGAAGGGAAGTAGGAAGGATGGATGGAAGGGAGAAGGAGAAGGAAGAAAGGATGGAAGAAAAGAAGGAAAAAGCGAAGAAGACGATGAAAATGAGGAGTTAAAAGGGGATAGTAAGCAAGAAGGGAACGAAGAAGAGAACAAGAGGGAATAAGAAAGAAAATAAGGAGATGGATAGTTGAAAGGAGCATAGAAGAGGGATAGAGAAATAGGAGGAAGAAAGATGAAGAAAATGGGTAAGAATATGTAATATTCTTCTTTCTACATATAATAATAATAATAATAATAATAAAACACTAACTTAAAAATAATAATAATAATAATAATAATAATAAAACACTAACTTAAAAATAATAATAATAATAATAATAATAATAATAATAATAATAATAATAATAATAATAATAAAACACTAACTTAAAAATAATAATAATACTGCACTCAATATAATATATAAAGTCCCCCATCGCGCATTCTCATTGGTTCCTTTCCCTGACAGCAAAAACAAAAATTCCACCTGATTGGTGAATTTTCTTTAACCATATGACTACTCTCAAATGACATCAATATTAACCTGAGACTATCGTAACTATAGTCAGTAGATCCTTGCAGCTTATTGGCCCATACATAATACTGATATATCACAATTAATCCATATATAACTGTTAAGGATTACCCACTTGTGGCTCAGTTTAATGCTTTAGGAGAACACATCCACTACTATTGCTTCTCTTTTCAGTATCGGATAATAATAATAATATCATAAAGAGTTGAATCAAGAGTAAACACCACTCACTATAAGACCCGATGAGCTGAGCGCCAGTTGAAATACAGTTAATTTCTATTTCAGGTTCATCACTTTATGCATCAAAGGCGGGGAGAAAATTTTATTGTCAGAGTCACATCGAGGATTTGTATTATTATGTATTTGCGTAAACAGATCAAAGCGGGGTGTTAACATAGTATTTTATTGACCAATCTCTGTCTGTCTCTCTGTCTGTCTCTCTCTCTCTCTCTGTCTGTCTGTCTGTCTGTCTGTGTCGATTTCGTTAAGGTGAGAAAATGTGAAACAACTAAACATTCAACTAAACATTATTTTTATTGCACATCAACAATATAATTTCTACTTCATGTGCTAATTATAATATGCACACACACACACACACACACACACACACACACACACACACACCTTCCAGCCAATGAGCTTGTAAGGAGCTGCAAGGGAGGCGGGGCTTATAACTTATTACCGTCAACTTGAAAAAAAAAACCGACAATAGAAAAATGTTCTTTATTCATATCCAGGATTAAAGTTAGGGGGGGGGGGGAGAAGAAGAGGAGGAGGGTAAGGTAGGCTGGAGGATGAGGTGGGTTGGGGGGTGAGGTGGGTTGGAGTGTGAGGTGGGTTGGAGGGTGAGGCGGGTTGGAGGGTAAGGTGGGTTGTAGGGTGACGTGGGTTGGAGGGTGAGGTGGGTTGTAGGGTGAGGTGGGTTGGGGGTGAGGTGGGTTGTAGGGTGAGGTGGGTTGGAGGGCGAGGTGGGTTGTAGGGTGAGGTGGGTTGGGGTGAGGTGGGTTGTAGGGTGAGGTGGGTTGGGGGTGAGGTGGGTTGGAGGGCGAGGTGGGTTGTAGGGTGAGGTGGGTTGGGGGTGAGGTGGGTTGGGGGTGAGGTGGGTTGTAGGGCGAGGTAGGTTGTAGGGTGAGGTGGGTTGGGGGTGAGGTGGGTTGTAGGGTGACGTGGGTTGGAGGGTGAGGTGGGTTGGGGTGAGGTGGGTTGGAGTGTGAGGTGGGTTGGAGTGTGAGGTGGGTTGTAGGGTGAAGTGGGTTGTAGGGTGAGGTGGGTTGGGGGTGAGGTGGGTTGGAGGGTGAGGTGGGTTGGAGGGTGAGGTGGGTTGGAGTGTGAGGTGGGTTGGAGGGCGAGGTGGGTTGTAGGGTGAGGTGGGTTGGGGGTGAGGTGGGTTGGGGGTGAGGTGGGTTGTAGGGCGAGGTAGGTTGTAGGGTGAGGTGGGTTGGGGGTGAGGTGGGTTGTAGGGTGACGTGGGTTGGAGGGTGAGGTGGGTTGGGGTGAGGTGGGTTGGAGTGTGAGGTGGGTTGGAGTGTGAGGTGGGTTGTAGGGTGAAGTGGGTTGTAGGGTGAGGTGGGTTGGAGGGTGAGGTGGGTTGTAGGGTGAGGTGGGTTGTAGGGTGAGGTGGGTTGTAGGGTGAGGTGTGTTGGGGGTGAGGTGGGTTGTAGGGTGAGGTGGGTTGGAGGGTGAGGTGGGTTGTAGGGTGAGGTGGGTTGTAGGATGAGGTGGGTTGTAGGATGAGGTGGGTTGTAGGATGAGGTGGGTTGTAGGGTGAGGTGGGTTGTAGGGTGAGGTGGGTTGGAGGGTGAGGTGGGCTGTAGGGTGAGGTGGGTTGTAGGATGAGGTGGGTTGTAGGATGAGGTGGGTTGTAGGGTGAGGTGGGTTGGAGGATTAGATTTTTTAGAGCAACTGGGCGGTTGAAGGAAGAGGAAGAGGAGGGGATGGGTGAGGTGAGAGAGAGAGAGAGAGAGAGAGAGAGAGAGAGAGAGAGAGAGAGAGAGAGAGAGAGAGAGAGAGAAATGAGGAAGAAGAAACAAAGGAATAAGGAGAGAGATGGAGTGGATAAGAAAAAGAACGTTGACTGGAGTTAGGACAAGGTTGGAGGGTAAGGCAGGCCAAAGGTCGACCTCCACAACTATGATAAATGCACCACACACACACACACACACACACACAGCTTTTATGACATTTCTTCCTTAAAATACAACCACACCGATTTGCATATTAAAGGGAGGACTTTTTCTCGCCACCAGAGCCAACCGTCCATGGTCAAGAAGCTTAATGCGATATGTAAAGGTGTTTTATCATTAATTTTACACCTGTTTTGTTCTGAATGTGTGTGTGTGTGCGTGTGTGTGTGCGTGTGTGTGTGTGTGTGTGTGTGTGTCTTGCTGTCACTCTGTTTATTTCTCTATCTATCTATCTATCTATTAATGATAGTGAAGGGAGGAAAGAACCTGGTGGATGATTAAAGATGGGAAGGGAAGAAAAGGGAGGGGGAGGAAAGGGTGAAGGAAGGGAGGGAGGGGTGTCGTTGAGGCTTAAAGGGAA
This sequence comes from Homarus gammarus, assembly GCA_958450375.1. Classification (NCBI taxonomy): domain Eukaryota; kingdom Metazoa; phylum Arthropoda; class Malacostraca; order Decapoda; family Nephropidae; genus Homarus; species Homarus gammarus. Next base: position 23,802 of record CAUDMG010004119.1, read on the forward strand.
GAGAGAGAGAGAGAGAGAGAGAGAGAGAGAGAGAGAGAGAGAGAGAGAGAGAGAGAGAGAGCCAACGTGTGTTCGCTGTACCGAGTAAGGTGGGGGTAGCGAGGCGTAGGTAATGCATGGGTTCCTCCCCTGGGGCCAGGTAAGGGAGAGGCCGGGGGGAGGGGAGAAGGGAAAGTGGAGGAAGAGGAGGTGGTTGAGATGGAGGAAGGGGTAGTGAGGGAAAGGAGTGGGATTAGAGGGGAAGGGGGCAGTTGTTGTGGAGAGGGGAGGGGAAAGGGAATGGGGAGAGGGGATAATATGGGAAGGAAAGGGGACATATGTAGTAGAGAGAGAGAGAGAGAGAGAGAGAGAGAGAGAGAGAGAGAGAGAGAGAGAGAGAGAGAGAGAGAGAGAGAGAGCTCCTTAACCACAAGTACAATGACCCAAAAAGACGAGAGAGAAACTTACAATAAAACACACACACACACAAACACACACACACACTCACACACACACACACTCACACACACTCACACACACACACACTCACACACACTCACACACACACACACACAAGAACTTCACCACAACTACTTGCCAGATTTACTTCAAATTAAACTCAGCAGCTCGTGGGAAGTTATGGATTAAACCGGACACAAACAGAGAGAGACACGACCTGTTTCACCTCGTAACAAAAACACGAAAAGTTTGGTAGAAAAAAAAGTGGAAACGGATTATCATTTTTTAATGTGTGTGTGTGTGTAGAGGAGGGGGTGATGGGGAGGGGGTGATGGGGAGGGGGTGATGGGGAGGGGGTGTTGGGGAGGGGGTGTTGGGGAGGGGGTGATGGGGAGGGGGTGTTGGGGAGGGGGTGATGGGCGAGGGGGTGATGGGCGAGGGGGTGATGGGGAGGGGGGTGATGGGGAGGGGGGTGATGGGGAGGGGGGTGATGGGGAGGGGGTGATGGGGAGGGGGTGATGTGGAGGGGGTGATGGGGAGGGGGAAGGGAGTGAGGTTGTGGATATGTATGAGGATCCACCACTCCTATACACAATAATCACTACATTTAACCCACACCCACCCACCCACACCTACCCACACGTGTACCCACCTACACATACCCACTCGCACATACTTACACCCACCCACAACTACCTCTTCCTACAACACTCACCCCTCCAACATACACTCTCCTCCCACAACACAACACAACACAACACAACACAGCAAAACACAACACAACACAACACACCACACCACAACACAACACACCACAACACAACACACCACACAACACAACACAACGCAACACAACACAACACAACACACCACAACACACAGTCCATATCCCCTGCTTGAGTGGTTCTTTAATCGTCAACTCTGGCGGAAAATAACGAAAGTAATTGAATTCATTGGAAAACTGATTCGCGTCGATAATTTCAGGAAAGAATTATAGCTTTAGCGAGTAACTGATACGAGGTTCTAGTTAATTCATTCTCTAGAGGCAACATTAGCGAGTGGTGAGTCATATTTTGATGATGATGATGATGATGATGGGGTGATGATGACGTGGTGAAATGATATGATGATGATGATGATGATGACGAGAGGGAGGAGGGGGAGGAGGTGTTTAATTTGACTTATTTCGGTCTTAATGTTATCTCTCTCTCTCTCTCTCTCTCTCTCTCTCTCTCTCACACACACACACAGGTCCGCTATTTCTCTTTGTCTAACATTATAATTGTTATAACACTGTGACTGGGATATATGAGATCTCTGGCAGATTACCACGCACCGGCCCTGGTCCTTCGTCTAGGGAAAGGCATTGACAAAGTTGAAAAATTAAAAATAAAGCCCTGGGAATTATCCTAAGCTGTCCCATAAGCTGTAAAGTACTAATGAGAGAAAAGAACTACTGTAGGTTAGGGTGTGTCAATTTAGGGGGTGAACTGGCTAAATTGAAAATCGAGTAATTTGGTAGCAATTTATTGTAGTCTTTAAGCATGCAAAACAATATTCTGGCATAAATTTTTTTTTATAATAAGTCCTACCTACATCAAATGGATTTTTAAATGTACATATTTGTGAATTTATAACATAACCAGCGTTTGCACACATGTTACTGTTTCAAGTTTCAAATTATTATATTTTATTATCCGTAGTCTATTTGAAAGTAACCAATGCCTTCATACTCTCTTTGCTTTGGTTTCTTGTCATCAGTAGTCTGCTTGCTATTTGTGCTTTGATGTAACCTTCTCGCCTCTCGTGGCTGTAAACATGGCCCGCTGCTTCTGTGACCATTTTCACACATCTCTCCACACTTTGAGTGTGGGAAGGCTACTTCGGCACCTGCATTGGAGTCTCTTTAAGGTTTCTCAATTCTTGGCTAGTTAGACTTGTTGTCAATGGTGGCTCTAAGACTTCCAAACTCAAGTCAACCAATTCTGACAATTTGGTGGCATTGACGTTTATTGGGGGAACTTTTCTTGAATGAAACGAACAGTCTCCCAACTGGTCGTCATCTATTAGCGTTCCTCTAATCTTTAGAATGACTTCTACAGCCTCGGTTCGGAGATTGGTACATTGACTGCAAAGCATTGCTTGCAAAACTGCTTCTGATCGAGCATACCAAGCGGACCTTCTTGCCACAGGTAACACGATGTCCCTCACTACCTTCCTCTGTGTTCTTACTAGCTGCAATTGAAACAAAAGGTGATTGGGCCCATCCACCCACATAGGATTAAGTTTCACACTAAACCACTGGGGAAGATAAACTCCAATAATAAATTCAACAATTAACCTCAAATTCTTCAGCACTTTGCCCTTCAATTCGTGTTTGGAAATCCAAATCCTGCAGAAACGAAGAGCTGTAGTTAACCAACGGCTGTGACTGACAGGTCCAATCTCCAAGAGAGCCAATGACTGAGGCACTTCTCCTGATCTTATTGCTTGGGCAATACGATAAGCATAGGATTGATCTGTGCTGAGATCTTTGATGACTCCTTCAGACAACGCCGGAAGGGGAGGGCCAACTTCGACCTTTGGAAAGGTTGTATTTATTTCTAGTTGTGTTGCTTCATCCAGCATGATGCCAAGGGGACCTGACCACTTGTTGTTGCTCTTTGTAGGACCATCAAGTTCCTGGATGAGATGACGAAGAGGTAGCTCGCCTGTATGTAAATCACATACAATCCAAACAAGTCTTCTTCCTAGTTTTTTCTCTAAATGCGTCATTACACCCCCCTGCCATCCGGTGTTCACTGCAGTTGAATCTCCACCAACAGCCTGCAGTGAACTGCCAAGTCCTCTCTCCTGAACCCAACATAAAATATGATCAGCAATGACCTCTGCATGTTTCTTCCCTTCTACTTCAGTTTCGGGAGCAAAGTGAAACAAAAACCGACCACCAGGCTCAGAACAGACAGAGTAGTGTTCTTCTTTGATGAGACCTGGAAACTTTCTGTTCACTCCCTCTACTTCTAGCAAAACTTTTGTGTCATCTATTCTTCCATCAAACAAAAGACAGGAGAGCCCTCCCTCGCTTAAATCTTTTTCATGCTGATCAGATATTTCCTTCATTATTTTTTCTTGTGCTCTTCTAATTTTATTATGATCTATCACCAAAGATACATCCTCTCGGCTGATGAGGCCTGCATCTATCCAAGCGGCAGTTGCAATTTCTGCAGCCTCACGAAGTCCAGCATGGTGGCGAATACTAGCTAAAGCAATGTTTGAAATATTTCTTGTGTTGTATTTCATTTTCTTTGGTAAAGGTTCAGATGGCTCTTTGGAACTATCATCTGATGTTGCTTCCTGTTCATCAGAAGAACTATCAAAGAAGTGATAAACATCTTGACACAGCTCTTCCTCTCTTTGGATGGCTTCTTCACTCTTCATTTTCTTCTTTTGTTCCCTCTCTCGGATTTGTTCTCTCTTCTTGGCATTAGCAATCTGCTTCTTTGTTTCTGAATAATCTATTGAACCCATTTGCATACTTCCTTGGCCTTCTGCCTTTGTCCTCTGTGCCTTTATAAATTCAAGCTCTAAAACAGGGATCTTCTTTTCACGAGGACAACCACAATCAATGTGGGAATTATTTTCTCTCTTACCTGAGTGAGAACAGTTGGATTCAGAACATAATTGTATGGAGCACTTGCAGGTCAAAATGTCAAACAGAGTATCAAGTGTGTGCAGAAATTCATTTTTCCTGGCCAAGTTTCCTTTACCAAGTGATGTTTCAACTGCTTTGTGCCATAATTTCGTTAGTTTTAGCTCAATAGTTCGACACTGATTAATCACAGGTGGTTTGAATAGTGCATTAGCTTTTGTCCATTGATGCAGAAGAGGGACTATCATGTCATTTATGAGTTCTTTATCTGTATAGTTCCTTCTGTCCTTTGCATTTTTTTCTCGAAGGAGTAACCCTAATCTTAGCATGTCTCTCACTGTTGGAAGTTCTGATACAGGAAGCTCCTTCCCTTTACCAACTAGCAGGCTCAAGTGGGTTGACAACTGACTTCTTGTCTTCAATTTTGACATCTTCACACTATCTGACAAATAGAAAAATATTTCAATGTTTCATAATTCAATTGTTGTTTCAAAAAATATCAATTTGTTTATCAAAAATGCTGTAACAGAAATAACATAATAATTTCTTAGAACATAATGTTTTATACAATGATATAAGTAACTGCGACAATCAATATGCCCTACTTACAATAATTAAAATGTAGAATTCGTCTGGTAGAGTAGGTGCAAGTGCAATGAGAGCAAACCCCCGTCTATGATATCTAGAAGGAGAGTGAGCCGGGCGCCTTATCCTCACGCTTGGTACAAGTCAAAACAACAATTAAACTGTCCCACACGGAGAGCCTGTTCATGTTCATGTTCTGACATGCATATTGTACACAAGCTATAGAACCATAAAATACTCCATAATCCATATGCTTACATGAGATTAGTTAATATCAAGTGAATAATTCTAATCAAGTCTCATTAATTTGTTGAAATACTGATATTTGAAACTTTAAGGTATAATTGATGTAGGTGAGGGTTATTTCAATTCATTTTTGTTTGCTAATCTCAAGTTTAGACATAAAGAGGCACAATATTTTGACTACCAAATTTGATTTTTAACATGTTGACAAAATTGACACACCCTACAGTGTAGGTATACCCAGTGTCAAAGATAGAAAAATGAAGTCAACATCATGGTAGCCCTGAGGCTCTTACGTGGTGATCCTAACATTATTTTTCTTGAATAATTATTAGCCATGGAACTGGTTATTCCAAATAGATCCTGACTACAGCTACATATATGAAGGTTTTTGGAGTAGACAATTTTCACAAAGCTGATTCAACAACAGTGATTCATGGACAGTCCCCTCCGACATCACAACACCCACACAGTCCTTATCTCCAGCACCCCTCTAAAGTGAGAGCTCTTCAACACATAGATAACTTACAGACTAAAAATAACAATACACGGACAATTTACAATGATGGCTCTCTTAACACTGCCTGTAGGAGGGCTGTAAGGGCTGTCATTGTCATTTTGTGTAACCCGTAATGCAACAGGGAAGGGAGTTAGAATCAATAATTGGGCAGCCGCTCAACAAACTAAACTATCTGCTATACTCACAGCCTTGACCTTGTTGTGCTCACTACCATCATTATCATTAATGACATTTTACCCTTAACACTTGACACTCTCAACTCAGAATGTCACCCGCTTGTCTCTGAAGCCGGACACAATACTGTGAGGTTTGTTGACGGGGGGTCAGGACCAAGCTGCCGTGGATCCCCTCTCACATAGGTATAAGTCAACATGATCAAATTAATGCCTTAGCTAAACTTGAGTCCAACAATAAATATTGTTGAATAATCTGGGATTATCAAAGATAACTTTAAAAACTACAATTAGGAAATAACTTGCTGATAAATTTAAGGTAAAAAATAAAAAGGCAAGTGTCTGCCATGATGAGATGTTTCAAGTAAAATCATGTAGGGTATATGGAGCAAGTAAGAGGATCACCAGCTTACAAGATGTGACCGCTGGAATAAGGTTAGGATATAAGTACCTCTGGCAGTATGCCCCTCAGGCAGGTGTAAACAAAACTAAATACAAAGTGTGTGGCCAGACATATGGCCACACACTCTAACACTACGTCTTAGACTGTGAAAAAATAGAACTTTCTAGGGACAGGTCTAAGCAAACTGTGTGTACAGTAACACAACACTTTATCTTTGATGTCAAAATAGCTGACATATTAAGACTGTATCCACATTTCGCATCTGTAATAGCTAATTTAACTCTAATGTACAGAACTAAACAAACATTGTGTCCTGACCACCGGGGGTTTACTAAACTCCCTTTGTGACCTCTACTCTGTAATCCTTTTTGCACTACTGCTCACATGATGTGTATGGGGTGCACAATAAACTAGCTGATGTCTGCGGCAAAACTAAGTTCTCTCCTACCATCTCCCCCCCTCCCCCTTCCCTCCTACCATCTCCCCCCTCCCCCCTTCCCTCCTACCATCTCCCCCCCTTCCCCCTTCCCTCCTACCATCTCCCCCCCTTCCCTCCTACCATCTACAATCTTCCTCCCTCTCCCTACTTCCTCGTACCATCTTCCTCTCACCCTCTTCCCAATTCCCACCCCGTTTTCTTCAATATTCCCCTCCCTCCCACCTACCATATCCCATCCCCACCCATCCACCAACCCACCCACCTCCCACCCACCCACCCACCCACCCACTCCTCCCTGGCCACGCAGAAATAAACGGTTCAACATCATCACGAAGAACATTTAAACTTCAGTTCCAGACCAGTTCAGCGTTAACGACACAACTACCTCAAGTAATTACCTCGTCGGCAAAAACCACCCACCGACTCTAACCACCCCATGGAGGAGGTCATTTGGTTCCTGTTTAGTAGTTTAGTAAGAATTTAAAACCCAAGGAAACACTTACAGAAATGTTCATCCAAAACTTTTCACTTAATTCTTGATTCACTCTTGATTCTTTCTTGATTCTTTCTTGATTCTCTCTTGATTCCTCGGTTTATACCTCTTCTTCTCTTATCTGGGTGTGTTCCCTATCCCTCTATCCCTCCCCTCCCCTCACACTCCACCCTCTCTTCTTCTCTTGCTACCCATTCTCCCGTCCCTTCATCCCTCCTTTCTCCTCTCCCTCTTTCCTTCTCCGTCTCCCTCTTCCCTCCATCCCTCTCTTTCTCCTCTCCCTCTTTCCTTCTCCGTCTCCCTCTTCCCTCCATCCCTCTCTTTCTCCTCTCCCTCTTTCCTTCTCCGTCTCCCTCTTTCCTCCATCCCTCTCTTTTCCCCTCCCTCCACCACCCCCTTCTCCCCTCCATCCACCCCACACCTCCCCCTCTCTGACCTTTCCCTCAGTACAAACAAATTATCAACAAAACAAACACACACACCAGCCATCAAACACGTTCACAAATATTGTTTTTTTCTTAATACAAACATGCCACCATTTTGGATATCGTCTTTAAACAATATCTTAATTGATAAGAATATAGCAATTTTCTTAACGATATCAACAAATTATATATTCACGTAAAAAAAAAAAAAAAAAAAAAAACATGACATAAAAATCATCTGAATTTGTCCTCAGGTGACCAATGACATCAGTTAACATAGACGGGAAAAGGTATCTGATAGTGACTCAGGTGTTAACTATGAACAAAACTTATGTTATGTTATGTTATGTTATAGTTACAAGTTCCATTCATTAATTATAATAACAATTGCTTAAAGTAAGAAAAAATAGTCAATTGACACAAGTAAAATAAATGAAGTACACCACATAGATAGATAGACAGATAGATAGATAGATATTCGGTAAAATCCTCATAAAGTCTAAATTAATTCATTATGTATACAGATATTGCAGGTATACAGTTCACCATGTATATAGACAATGCAGGTATACAGTTCACCATGTATAATGTGCATGGCAGCTCCAGTCGAGAGTTACTACCACTCTCTATCATCCATGGACCTATCTAGCCTCCTTCTAAAACTTTCCAGCGTTCCAGCACTTACTACAAAGTTGCTAAGATTGTTCCACTCGTCCACCACCCTATTTGTGATCCAGTTCCTTCCTATCTCCCTCCTAAACCTAAACTTATCCAACTTAAATCCGTTGCTCCGAGTCCTATCTTGCTCGGATACTATAAGAACTTTATCTAGATCTCCTTTATTGATTCCTTTCACCCACTTAAATACTTCTATCATATCTCCCCGCACGCTTCGTCTTTCTAGGGAATGCAAGTTTAGTTTATTTAACCTATCTTAATATGGAAGGTTTCTAAGTCCCGGAATCATTTTCGTCATTCTTCGCTGCACCGACTTCAGTGAATTGATATCCATTCTATAATAAGAGCACTAGAACTGAACCGCATAATGGAGGTGCGGCCTGACTAGCGCAAAATATAGTTGCAATAAGACCTCTGCACTCTTATTACTTACACTTCTAGATATAAAACCTAATACTCTATTTGCCTTATTTCGAACATTAACGCACTGTTTTCTAGGCCGTAGGACCGTGCTTACACGTACCCCTAAGTCTCTTTCACAAGTCGACTTCTCTAGGTTGATATTGTTAAGGCTGTATATATTGACAATATTTGTTCTTCCAATATTAAGCACGCTGCACTTGCTGGTGTTGAATTTCATTTGCCATTTTACTGATCACTCCTGCAGTTTATTTAAATCCTACTGTAGTGCATTTGCATCCTTCCCTGAATTAATCTGCCGCCCTATTTTGGTGTCATCCGCAAACTAACTTATGTCACTGCTGATCCCAGTATCTAGATCGTTGATTTAGATTATGAACAAGAGTGGGCCCAGTACTGACCCCTGGGGAACCCCACTGGTTACACGGCCCCACTCAGATTTAGCACCATCTACTGTACGCTGACCCTCTGTGTTCTATCGGTGAGCCATGATTTTATCCAATTTAAAACTTTCCCCTCGATACCATGAGCCTTAACTTTTCTCAGAAGCCTCTGAGGCGGTACTGTACTCTGTTAAACGCTGCTAAAGTCTAAGTAAATAACATCGTAATTTTCGTCATTATTTACTGCCTCGAAGACTTCCCTAAAAGAAAACGTCAGCTGATTTTTATACAAGATTTTCCCTTTGTAAACCCTTGTTGAAAATCGTAGATTAATTTGTTTTTCTCTAAATGCGATCGGATGTTATTTACTATAATTGATTCAGATATTTCCCCACTACTGACGTCAAACTAATAGGCCGGTAATTTGACGCTGATGCTCTGTCTCCCTTTTTGAATATGGGTACTACATTTGCCTGTTTCCACAAGTCTGGCACAACTCCCGTGTCTAATGATTTTGTAAATAAATTTACGAGGGGTCCGCTAATCTGTTCCTTACACTTTGAAAACTCGAGGGAAAATTTCATCTGGCCCTGGGGATTTGTCTTCTTTAATTTATTTATCTCCTTAAGAAAATCCTCTTTTCTGATAGTGATATTCTTTAATTTCTCTTCTTCATTTCCCTAAATATCAGTGAATATCTTGCAAAGGTCACAAATATTTTTTTCCTAACACAGTAAATACGGTGATAATGGAAAGTAAACTATTTATTTGACCATTATACTTCACTTGACTATGTAATAATTTATAGCACAAAAGTATATTATTCTACTTGTCGAAAATATCACCTTTACACTGGCGATTGGAGGTTGGCAAGTGAGTTACCTACCACCACCACAGACACTTCCCCACCGCCACCACTTCCCCACCACCACCACAGACACTTCCCCGCCGCCACCACCAGTATAAACACTTCCCCACCACCACCACAGACACTTCCCCACCACCACCATTCCTCCACAGTGACCAACTGATGTACTCAAGATGGATCTGATTATACCTGGCTACAATAATTGACTGTCAGGTGAACAAGGTAGCACCGCCTCTTGCACTGAGATTTAAAACGCTCATAGAAATCGTGTTTCGTTTAAACAAGATAAAATTATGAAATCACGAAGATCTGGCAGCAGCCTATCTTATATCACCTGAAGATTAACTACCCTAACACCCCCCCCCCCCCCCCCACCAAAAGTGGCACTTCTGTGTATAACAAGTAAAATCTGATTGGGTGCCTAATCTTCACGTGATGGCTCATGTCGAGCTGCGTTTGGCTGCGCTGAGTGGTTAGTTGCTTATATGGTTACATACGTTTTAGCCTAAAAGTGCTGTTTACATTTTGTTCCCGACAATCATAGACCACTTAGAACATTTATGAATACACCAATGAAGACTGAAGGCATAATGTACATAGTTGAGACATCTCTATTACGCCGACTGGGAACAACCACTTATAAGGTTTGATCATGGACACGATTAGGTGTTAATCTAATGTTCATAATCCTCTAAAGCCGTGTTAAAGGACTCCTTATAAATGCTAAACTGGATAATGGTCTAGGAGAGAAGGTCGGGTTAATCAGCGTGGGTGGTCGCCTTGTTCTGGTACCTAACCTTAAACTACTACAACCAAATCGAAATGGATTTCTACCCCAGTGAAGCTGTCAAGATCATTCAGTATAATTAAGTCCCAGTCATCAACATTTCTATGCAATTAATGGTCTATCGAATTGACGTAGATTGGAGAGAGAAATAAGTTGTAAGGGAAATATACACAGCGACATACCTTATATTTTTCAACACCAACACACACATGATGGCGTCTGTAGTTTATAATCCTTGACAACTGGACGTATTAATTTAAGAGCATTTTGTAAACGTTAACTTCCGTCACACATCCACTAAACGCCTCGACCGTCTCACTACTGGCCGGCTCCCTCCCTCCACGTCTGGCTGTCCCTGGTCTAAAGTTCGTCCACATCTCCACCACACACTGAACCATCTCCAGTACGAACATACGCTCTTGTGGTGTTGAAGCACATGATATAAAGCGTCACTTGCGAACCTTAGTAATAACCTTTAATCGGATGGCATGCGTAGCCATATTTGTTTTGCTTAATTTGACACCATAGGAAAGTACTGATACCTTCCAAAGTGACAACTGAGAGCTCGACTCCCAGACACTGAACCACCCGATCGAAACTTCTCTCTAACAGACGCTCTTGTAATGATAAGGACCGGATATTACATGTAAATGCTCACTAACAGAAAAACTGAGTTGCTTCTGCAGGAAATAATGGGAAACGTTTTTTATTCAGCTGATCAACAAAAATCACAGATGGTTCAGAGAAATGTGGCTCCAAGCTCGACTCCTGATTCAGCGCTTCCTTTGTGGTGACCAGCCACTCAGAACTCATGATACAAACGAGAGTTAGATAATCAGAATTTATTGCATATGACAAACAAAGATTTTTATTTGGTATATTACGATATATTTATTTTTATGAGAAAATCTACAAAATGGCGTAAACGAACCGAAATAACCACTAATTTGTACCAACTGACACTGCTGGTAGACAATGCAGGTATACAGTTCACCATGTATATAGACAATGCGGGTATACAGTTCACCATGTATATAGACAATGCAGGTATACAGTTCACCATGTATATAGACAATGCAGGTATACAGTTCACCATGTATATACACAATGCAGGTATACAGTTCACCATGTATATAAACAATGCAGGTATACAGTTCACCATGTATATAGACAATGCAGGTATACAGTTCACCATGTATATACACAATGCAGGTATACAGTTCACCATGTATATAGACAATGCAGGTATACAGTTCACCATGTATATAGACAATGCAGGTATACAGTTCACCATGTACATACACAATGCAGGTATACAGTTCACCATGTATATACACAATGCAGGTATACAGTTCACCATGTATATAGACAATGCAGGTATACAGTTCACCATGTATATACACAATGCAGGTATACAGTTCACCATGTATATAAACAATGCAGGTATACAGTTCACCATGTATATAGACAATGCAGGTATACAGTTCACCATGTATATACACAATGCAGGTATACAGTTCACCATGTATATAGACAATGCAGGTATACAGTTCACCATGTATATACACAATGCAGGTATACAGTTCACCATGTATATAGACAATACAGGTATACAGTTCACCATGTATATAGACAATGCAGGTATACAGTTCACCATGTATATAGACAATGCAGGTATACAGTTCACCATGTATATAGACAATGCAGGTATACAGTTCACCATGTATATAGACAATGCAGGTATACAGTTCACCATGTATATACACAATGCAGGTATACAGTTCACCATGTATATAGACAATGCAGGTATACAGTTCACCATGTATATAAACAATGCAGGTATACAGTTCACCATGTATATAGACAATGCAGGTATACAGTTCACCATGTATATAAACAATGCAGGTATACAGTTCACCATGTATATAGACAATGCAGGTATACAGTTCACCATGTATATAGACAATGCAGGTATACAGTTCACCATGTATATAGACAATGCAGGTATACAGTTCACCATGTATATAGACAATGCAGGTATACAGTTCACCATGTATATAGACAATGCAGGTATACAGTTCACCATGTACATACACAATGCAGGTATACAGTTCACCATGTATATACACAATGCAGGTATACAGTTCACCATGTATATAGACAATGCAGGTATACAGTTCACCATGTATATACACAATGCAGGTATACAGTTCACCATGTATATACACAATGCAGGTAAACAGTTCACCATGTATATAGACAATGCAGGTATACAGTTCACCATGTATATACACAATGCAGGTATACAGTTCACCATGTATATACACAATGCAGGTATACAGTTCACCATGTATATAGACAATGCAGGTATACAGTTCACCATGTATATAGACAATGCAGGTATACAGTTCACCATGTATATACACAATGCAGGTATACAGTTCACCATGTATATACACAATGCAGGTATAATACAATAAACACGGTGACTTTTTCTTGGTATTGTATATATGTCAAGTCATATTACATTAGTTTATATAAAAGATTATGTTGGATAATACTGTTGAAATGAAAAATAAGACCTGTATATGCTTATTCTCTCTCTCTCTCTCTCTCTCTCTCTCTCTCTGTCTCTCTCTCTCTCTGTCTCTCTCTCTCTCTCTCTCTGTCTCTCTCTCTCTCTCTCTCTCTGTCTCTCTCTCTCTCTGTCTCTCTCTCTCTCTCTCTCTGTCTCTCTGTCTCTCTCTCTCTCTCTCTCTCTCTCTCTCTCTCTCTCTCTCTCTCTCTGTCTCTCTCTCTCTCTCTCTCTCTCTCTCTCTCTCTCTCTCTCTCTCTCTCTCTCTCTATCTCCCTACATCCTGCCTTTTCTTCCTCCCTTCTCCTCTCTTCTCTCCCTTCATCCCTTCCTTCTACTCTCCCCTCTCACTCTACCCCTCCCTTCACGTCTCCCATTCCCTATCTTTCTCTTCATCTCTCCCTTCACCCTAACCTTCTCCTCTCCACGCCCCTCTCCATCCATTCCTCTTTTCTCCTCTCCTCTCTCCCTCAACCCCTCGTTTATCCTTTCCTCTCTCTATTCCTCTCTTATCCTATTCCCTCTCCCTCGTCCGTCCTTCATCTCATCCCTCTCTTCCCTCTCCCTTCATCCCTCTCTCCCCTCTCCCTTCATCCCTCTCTTCCCCTCTCCCTTCATCCCTCTCTCCCCTTCCCTCCCCCTCTCTGACCTTTCACTCAGTACAAACAATTATCAACAAAACAAACACTCACACACCAGCCATCAAACACGTTCACAAATATTGCTTTTTTTTTTTTTTTTTTTTTTTTTTAATTTCCTTTTAATATGGTGGTGTTTCCTGTACCTAATGGCGGCCATTAATGGTGCTCGAGTAACAAGAGGCGCCGATTGGTTAATGGTGCTTGAGTAATAGAAACGATGATTGGTTAACGGTTTACTTGCAAGATACTGATTGGTTTAATGGTTCACGATTAACAGGGAGGTGATTGGTTAAAGATGCCAGAGTAATAGAGACGCTGATTGGTTAACGGTCTACACGCGAGAGAGGTTGACACTGATTGGATTATGGTTTTGATTAATAGAGACGCTGATTGGTTAAGTGAAGCTGAGAGAGAGAGAGAGAGAGAGAGAGAGAGAGAGAGAGAGAGAGAGAGAGAGGCGACGACACACACACACACACACACACAGGTAAACGCACGTCACTTCAATTTGTCTTTATTGGATAATCCCGCTAACCAAACTATGACCCCGGTAATAACATCCTCCGCCCTGGCTCAATACCACGCTGACCTCTCCTTCAGAAGATAAACCAAGGTCTTCGTCGATAAACTCTACCACAGGATTTTAAAACATTATATACACATACATTTAAACCTGGGTGTCCATATTTTGTTTAATGATCACGTATATAATTTTTAATATATATGTTTTTTTTTGGTGTTGAGACAGTCCAATGTTAGCTTGTACTTTATACCTGTACCTGTTAACACACCTGTGCTTTATACCTGTACCTGTTAACACACCTGTGCTTTATACCTGTACCTACTAACACACCTGTACCTATTAACACACCTGCATTTCATATATAACTGTATCTATAAACCAATATATCTAAAAAAAAAAAGATAGATTGATCATTACTGACTCGGTTACGAAGCATTCTGGCGGAAACTTTTAATATGTGTGATAATGGGACTTTTTACTGATTTAACCCGTGTATATTATTTCTATTTGTAAGTAATGGACATGTTTGTGATAAAATGAGAGAGAGAGAGAGAGAGAGAGAGAGAGAGAGAGAGAGAGAGAGAGAGAGAGAGAGTATATATTAACTAGCACCAATCTTCTGTGTGTGAGTGTGTCTGAATGTACAAATATTTTCACACACACACACACACACACACACACACACACACACACACACGACTTAAGCTACCGAAGCAACATGTCGTCTTTAAGACCTGAGACTTAACTCATCAAATATTGAAGGTAACTGAACTGAATTCCTGAAGCACTCACTCACTTCCTCCTTTTCTTATCATCTGAGAGCAGCCCTGTGAGGTACCTCTTGAGCTGAGAGAAGCCCTGTGAGGTACCTCTTGAGCTGAGAGAACTCCTGTGAGGTAACTGAGAGAAGCCCTGTGAGGTACCTCTTGAGCTGAGAGAACTCCTGTGAGGTAACTGAGAGAAGCCCTGTGAGGTACCTCCTGAACTGAGAGAACTCCTGTGAGGTAACTGAGATAAGCCCTGTGAGGTACCTCTTGAACTCCCCTTAACTCCCTCCCAATCTTCCCCATTCCTTCCCATCTTCCTCCCAACCCCCCCTCACTTCCCTCCCGCCCCACCTCTCATCTCTCTTATCCCCTCCAGCGTCCCTCATAACCCACTCACTTCCCTCTCCCACTAAGTAGGTGGGGGGAAGGAGGGGGGGGGGGTAATCTCTGACGTCATTCAGCCTAACTTAAGTTTTAGCTCAGCCAGTGAGTCTTCCCTCCAGCTGAGAGAGAGAGAGAGAGAGAGAGAGAGAGAGAGAGAGAGAGAGAGAGAGAGAGAGAGAGAGAGAGAGAGAGAGAGAGGATACATATTAAAGTGCCGCCGTGTTAAATCTCTCACAACTGAAGTATTGACCGCTGGGTTGACCTTTGTTCTTCTTGGTCAACATCAGAGGCGAGGTCGAGACAACAGATGTGTGTAACAGACAACAGATGTGTGTAACAGACAACAGATGTGTGTAACAGACAACAGAAGTGTGTAACAGACAACAGATGTGGCAACAGACAACAGATGCGTGCAACAGACAACAGATGTGTGCAACAGACAACAGATGTGTGTAACAGACAACAGATGTGTGTAACAGACAACAGATGTGTGTAACAGACAACAGAAGTGTGTAACAGACAACAGGAGTGTGTAACAGACAACAGATGTGTATAACAGACAACAGAAGTGTGTAACAGACAACAGATGTGTGTAACAGACAACAGGAGTGTGTAACAGACAACAAATGTGTGTAACAGACAACAGATGTGTGTAACAGACAACAGGAGTGTGTAACAGACAAAAGATGTGTGTAACAGACAACAGATGTGTGTAACAGACAACAGATGTGTGTAACAAACAACAGATGTGTGTAACAGACAACAGGAGTGTGTAACAGACAACAAATGTGTGTAACAGACAACAGATGTGTGTAACAGACAACAGGAGTGTGTAACAGACAACAGATGTGTGTAACAGACAACAGAAGTGTGTAACAGATAACAGATGTGTGTAACAGACAACAGGAGTGTGTAACAGACAACAGATGTCTGTAACAGACAACAGAAGTGTGTAACAGACAACAGATGTGTGTAACAGACAACAGATGTGTGTAACAGACAACAGATGTGTGTGACAGACAACAGATGTGTGTAACAGACAAAAGATGTGTGTAACAGACAACAGAAGTGTGTAACAGACAACAGATGTGTACAACAGACAACAGATGTGTGCACAGACACAGAAGTGTGTAGCAGATAACAAATGTACGTAACAGACAACAGATGTGTGTAACAAACAACAGATGTGTGTAAGACAACTGATGTATGCAACAGATAACAGATGTGTGCAACAGACAACAAATGCACGTAACAGACAACAGATGTGTGCAACAGACAACAGATGTGTGCAACAAACAAGAGATGTGTGTAACAGACAACAAATGTACGTAACAGACAACAGATGTGTGCAACAGACAACAGATGCACATATCAGAGAACACAGGAAGAACGAGAACGAAAAGAACAAGATCATAAGCAAAGATTATCCAGAATGTGGACCAAAGCAGCTTTACTCCTCTGGTGTTCACATCATCAGGCGGGGTGGGACTAAGTGCTTCTACGGTAGACTGACCGAGGTGATATCAAAACATAAGCACCAACCCAGAAGTTATGGCCTGGTTGAGGTGTTCCCGTATCTTTCTATTTGCTCAGGTCTACTCTGCTGTGTCTCAGGGGAACGAGATCAACGGTCCTTAAGCCAATAGCAGTACCAGATGTGCGGCTTAATTAACTCAGCTAGGGTAGTTACCTTTTTATTAAGATAGTTAGGTATTAAAATGGTAAGGTGGGGAAGGTGTGGCTATAAGGGGAGGTTGGAAGCCATACTCGTAAAACAAAACAAAATAGTAGTGGTAACAATATTAATAATCACTGCATAATATAAATAACAAAATTACTCCTACTCCTACTACTACTGCTACTACTACTACTACTACTGCTGCTACTACTAATACTACAAATAATAATAGAAGTAAAACATTAAAGAAATATATTAATAACTGCCACAACAATACTCTGAACGAAACTCTTTGAAAATATTTTGGTAATTTATTGGACAGTGTTACCAAAGACCTTTACCGGATAGTGTTACCAGACACCTTTACCGGATAGTGTTACCAGAGACCTTTACCGGACAGTGTTACCAGAGACCTTTACCGGATAGTGTTACCAGAGACCTTTACCGGATAGTGTTACCAGAGACCTTTACCGGATAGTGTTACCAGAGACCTTTACCGGACAGTGTTACCAGAGACCTTTACCGGATAGTGTTACCAGAGACCTTTACCGGATAGTGTTACCAGAGACCTTTACCGGATAGTGTTACCAGAGACCTTTACCGGACAGTGTTACCAGAGACCTTTACCGGATAGTGTTACCAGAGACCTTTACCGGATAGTGTTACCAGAGACCTTTACCGGATAGTGTTACCAGAGACCTTTACCGGATAGTGTTACCAGAGACCTTTACCGGATAGTGTTACCAGAGACCTTTACCGGATAGTGTTACCAGAGGCCTTTACCGGATAGTGTTACCAGAGACCTTTACCGGACAGTGTTACCAGAGACCTTTACCGGATAGTGTTACCAGAGACACTTTACCGGACAGTGTTACCAGAGACCTTTACCGGACAGTGTTACCAGACACAGCTACATATTGCAATTTTTTACGGGAATATTTGTGGATTATATCGCCCATACCTTTTTATTTATGAGAGATGAAACGATATTCTCGGAGGTCAGAGCACTTAAGGCGTTTAGTGGAGAGAGAGAGAGGAGAGAGAGAGAGAGAGAGAGAGAGAGAGAGAGAGAGAGAGAGAGAGAGAGAGAGAGAGAGAGAGAGCATTATTGTCACCGCCTCACAATAAGGACAGATGACAAGTCCTTTGTTTACATGAGGAAGGTTAGTTGTCATGGTAACCTATGACTGAGTGACACACACACACACACACACACACACACACACACACACGTCTCCTGGAGTAGATATATGAGAGAGAGAGAGAGAGAGAGAGAGAGAGAGAGAGAGAGAGAGAGAGAGAGATCTAAGCAGCTTATTATCATCCTACAGCAACAGGAAGCGACAGACAGACAGACAGACACATCACAACCACCAAGTTTTTCTCAAATTATCATCATCGCTTGTCGTCGTGTTTGTCACTCCATCAATTTCTCTTCTTTCTTCTCTCATTATTATTTCTTCTTTTATTTTATTTCTTTGTTGATTTTCGTCTTCATTTCTTCATTTTAAATTTTCGTGATTTCTTTCCTTCCCTCTATCCTCCTTTCTTTCCTTCCCTCTATCCTTCTTTCTTTCCTTCCCTCTATCCTTCTTTCTTTCCTTCCCTCTATCCTTCTTTCTTTCCTTCCCTCTATCCTTCTTTCTTTCCTTCCCTCTATCCTTCTTTCTTTCCTTCCCTCTATCCTTCTTTCTTTCCTTCCCTCTATCCTTCTTTCTTTCCTTCCCTCTATCCTTCTTTCTTTCCTTCCCTCTATCCTTCTTTCTTTCCTTCCCTCTATCCTTCTTTCTTTCCTTCCCTCTATCCTTCTTTCTTTCCTTCCCTCTATCCTTCTTTCTTTCCTTCCCTCTATCCTTCTTTCTTTCCTTCCCTCTATCCTTCTTTCTTTCCTTCCCTCTATCCTTCTTTCTTTCCTTCCCTCTATTCTTCTTTCTTTCCTTCCCTCTATCCTTCTTTCTTTCCTTCCCTCTATTCTTCTTTCTTTCCTTCCCTCTATTCTTCTTTCTTTCCTTCCCTCTATCCTTCTTTCTTTCCTTCCCTCTATCCTTCTTTCTTTCCTTCCCTCTATCCGTCTTTCTTTCCTTCCCTCTATCCTCCTTTCTTTCCTTCCCTCTATCCTTCTTTCTTTCCTCGCCCTCTATCCTCCTTTCTTTCCTTCCCTCTATCCTTCTTTCTTTCCTTCCCTCTATCCTTCTTTCTTTCCTTCCCTCTATCCTTCTTTCTTTCCTTCCCTCTATCCTTCTTTCTTTCCTTCCTTCTATCCTTCTTTCTTTCCTTCCCTCTATCCGTCTTTCTTTCCTTCCCTCTATCCTCCTTTCTTTCCTTCCCTCTATCCTTCTTTCTTTCCTCGCCCTCTATCCTCCTTTCTTTCCTTCCCTCTATCCTTCTTTCTTTCCTTCCCTCTATCCTTCTTTCTTTCCTTCCCTCTATCCTTCTTTCTTTCCTTCCCTCTATCCTTCTTTCTTTCCTTCCCTCTATTCTTCTTTTTTTCCTTCCCTCTATCCTCCTTTCTTTCCTTCCCTCTATCCTTCTTTCTTTCCTTCCCTCTATCCTTCTTTCTTTCCTTCCCTCTATCCTTCTTTCTTTCCTTCCCTCTATTCTTCTTTCTTTCCTTCCCTCTATCCTTCTTTCTTTCCTTCCCTCTATCCTTCTTTCTTTCCTTCCCTCTATCCTTCTTTCTTTCCTTCCCTCTATCCTTCTTTCTTTCCTTCCATCATCTTTATCAGTTTTTCTTTTCCCTGTCTCCTTCCTCCCTTCCTTTTCCTATCCTCATCTTTCCTTCAACCTTCCCTCCTTCATAATTCCTCTCCATCTCTCCCTCTATTCCTTCCTTCATCACCATCATATAAAATCATATTCGCTTCCCCTCCCCCCTCCCCCCTCCCCCCCTACCCCCTCCCCCCTACCCCCTCCCCCCTCCCCCCCATCCAAAAAAAAAAAAATTCATCCCAACTTAAAAATTCACGTTTCCTGGCCACTGAGATCACCTACCCTCACCTTCCCTTTACTTTGACCTGACCTGACCTCTCCCGAATGATGCCTTATACCTTATACCCAAACGATATATACCCATACACCAAATGAAACTCCAAGAGACTGACTATAATGTGTGTGTGTGGATATTAATCTGTTATCATTCAATCAAAAGTTTATAAGGTTTTACAAAGTTGTTTTCATTTTAATGTGGACTGGAGACCCTGTATAATATAAGTTGACTAATACTATACTTATGAGTGGGAGTAAACACTAATTCACATCTCTCTCTCTCTCTCTCTCTCTCTCTCTCTCTCTCTCTCTCTCTCTCTCCAGTCTATTTCCCTCATCTACTCTCTCAATAATATCTTTCTCTCAATCTACATCTCTCTCTCTCTCTCTCTCTCTCTCTCTCTCTCTCTCTCTCTCTCTCTCTCTCTCTCCCAGAATATCAACAGTGAGTAAATATAAATAACCACAAAGATTTTACAGAATAGGGATATATATGTGTTGGAGAGAGAGAGAGAGAGTAACCATGGGAACTGATCTATCACTCATTTGAACCTAACCTAACCTAACCTCAACTATGCTTACAGAACCATTCCCCTCCGTCCCCCCCCCCCGGCCCCCCAGCCCTTGAGTGTAGGAGGAATGGGCGAGATAGGGCAGGAAAGGTCAACTGGGTGAGTATACACAAGGTCAACAGAGGTCAGGAGCCAAGAGGTACAGATCTCCGTGGGTCATGGTGGTCATACTATATAACTGTACTGTAGAAGGTATTGTTACTCTCTCTCTCTCTCTCTCTCTCTCTCACACAAATACACATGTATGTATGTATGCATGTATGCATGTATTCTAATTACATATTTACTAAGTACATAATGCACCTTTTCACATATCCGTTGAGACATTGTTACATAACTATTTGACAAATTTTATAACCGAATGACAGAACACATATCGAATGACAATCTAAAATAACTGTTGGTGGTATGTCATTCTCCAAGTGGTACATTCTCAAACTATATGTAGACTATTGGTTTATTGTTCACGTCTGTCAACCCACCACATAGTATATCTCAACCCACCACATAGTATATCTCAACCCACCACATAGTATATCTCTCCCACCACATAGTATATCTCAACCCACCACATAGTATATCTCAACCCACCACATAGTATATCTCTCCCACCACATAGTATATCTCAACCCACCACATAGTATATCTCAACCCACCACATAGTATATCTCAACCCACCACATGGTATATCTCTCCCACCACATAGTATATCTCTCCCGCCACATAGTATATCTCAATCCCACCACATAGTATATCTCAACCCACCACATAGTATATCTCAACCCACCACATAGTATATCTCAACCCACCACATAGTATATCTCTCCCACCACATAGTATATCTCAACCCACCACATAGTATATCTCAACCCACCACATAGTATATCTCAACACACCACATAGTATATCTCTCCCACCACATAGTATATCTCAACCCACCACATAGTATATCTCAACCCACCACATAGCATATCTCTCCCACCAAACTACCAGTAACATATTTTGTTCTTATCAAAACCATATCAATTGTGTGCTCTCTCTCTCTCTCTCTCTCTCTCTCTCTCTCTCTCTCTCTCTCTCTCTCTCTCTCTCACCCCCCCCCCCCAAGCTTGATATGACTCTTCCTGAACAGTGTATTTTTATCTTCCAATAGGATATGTTATGGTGTGTCTCTTGTTAGAACGAGGGAACAAATAATTTATTGAATAATGGCAGGTTGAGGGAGAGGGCGGTGTACTGTACAGAACTAAACAAATAATGTTTGGAAATACCTTCTTTTTTTAACATTCAGTGCCATAATATTCTGACTTCTTCTGTTTAACTATAATCTGCCTACGCTACCGTTCACGGGATGAATATGGGTGCACCATAAACTAGCCGCTGTATGTGGCAAAATTCAAAAGCGGATCCCCGCCTTTTTTATTACATACCAGGAAACATCTCACACACACACACACACGTATAGATGATCAGTAAGGAGGAGCCTCGACCTGAGTCCTGACAGAACGTTAGAGGTGTACTATTTCGTCAGGCCGCGGTGAGGAAGTATATGAGAGTGATTTAGGAAGTTATATTTATGTTCCATATAACATATTTATGGTTTATGTATGTGTGTGTGTGTGTGTGTGTGTGTGTGTGTGTGTGTGTGTGTGTGTGTGTGTCTGTCTGTAATTAGGTTAGCTTATGTTTGGTTAGTTATTAGTTGGAGTAAGTTGTAGTGGAGATTTTTCAGGTTAGGTTAGATTAGATTAGGTTAGGTTGTGTTAGATTAGGTTAGTTATTAGTTGGAGTAAGCTGGAGTTAAGATTCTTCTGGATAAACAAAACACTAAAGTTATTATCCAGCGTAATCCTCCCACACACCCCAGCAAAATGATTCACAATGGAGACTGATTAATGAATGCTTGTGTTGTGATAATAATTCCTCTTATTGATTAACGAACTTTAAATAACATGGAACAAGGTTGAGTGATGGTTGTTGAACTGATATAGAAATGTTAAGTGGTAGTAGATATAGTGTAAAATAAGTCATTGAGTGATACTGTAGTTGTGTAGTACCCAAGTTTGGTTCACTTGTATGTTACTGAGGAAATTATTCAATCAGGGTTTTTTTACAAGGATGATTGGCGTACCTGAAGTTAGGATCGGTCGTTAGAACGAAGGAACAAATAATATATTGCATAATGGCAGGTTGAGGGAGAGGGCGACGTACTGTACTGAACTAAACAAATAATGTTCAGGAAATATATATTTTTTAACATTCAGTGTCATAATATCCTGACCCTACATAAATGATCTAGATACTGGGATCAGCAGTGACATAAGTAAGTTTGCAGATGCCACCAAAATAGGGCGGCAGATTCATTCAGGGTAGGATGCAAATGCACTACAGGAGGATTTAAATAAACTGCAGGAGTGGTCAGAGAAATGGCAAATGAAATTCAAAGCCAGCAAGTGCAGCGTAGTTAATACTGGAAGAACAAACACTGTCAATGTATACAGCCTTAACAATATCAACCTAGAGAAGTCGACTTGTGAAAGAGACTTAGGGGTACTTGTAATCCCTGACGTACGGCCTAGAAAACAGTACGTTAATGTTCGAAATAAGGCAAACAGAGTATTGGGTTTTATATCTAGAAGTGTAAGTAATAAGAGTGCAGAGGTCTTATTGCAACTATATCTTGCGCTAGTCAGGCCGCACCTCGATTATGCGGCTCAGTTCTGGTGCCCCTATTATAGAATGGATATAAATTCACAAGAGTCGGTGCAGCGGAGAATAACGGAAATGATTCCGGGAATTAAAAACCTTCCATATCAGGATAGGTTAAAGAAACTAAACTTGCATTCCCTAGAAAGACGAAGAGTGTGGAGAGATATGATAGAAGTATTTAAGTGGGTGAAAGGAATCAATAAAGGGGATATAGATAAAGTTCTTATAATATCCGAGCAGGATAGGACTCGGAGCAACGGATTTAAGTTGGATAAGTTTAGGTTTAGGAGGGAGATAGGAAGGAACTGGTTCACAAATAGGGTGGTGGACGAGTGGAAAAGCTTAGCAACTTTGTAGTAAGTGCGGGAACTCTGGAAAGTTTCAAAAGGAGGCTAGACAGATTCATGGATGATAGAGAGTGGTAGTAACTCTCGACAGGAGCTGCCATGCACAGGCAAACCGGCCTATTGCAGACTCCTTATTTTCTTGTGTTCTTTTGTTCTTAAGCATACAGACAATGTTTGTGTTTTGAATTGAAAATAAAAATACAATTCATATCTAAAATTAACAAGACAACTCCACTTGAAACTAATATTTAAAAGGGAGAAATATAATCCCTTGTGCAGCAGTAGTGAACACCTGAATTAATTACACTAATATATGGTAAGGTATGGTGCGTGCTGGTGACGGGTGTGACGCTCTCAGGTTGTGTGAAGCAACAGAGGTAAACAACACTCGTATGTCGGGTCTGTGTATGTCGTGGAACAGGGGAACACAGGAACAGGGGAACAGAGGAATAGGGAGACAGGGGAACAAGGGATACAGCAGGAAGTGAGTGAGAAGAAGATGACTCAGTGTGTGTGTGTGTGTGTGTGTGTGTGTGTGTGTGTGTGTGTGTGTGTGTGTGTGTTGTTTATGATCCCCACAAACCTGTACTGTTATAGGAAAAAGCTTTGCACAAATTAAAAAAAAAAAGACCAATTGACTTAGTTTTAAATACCAACCAGTCAATCTCGTTTTGTATTTACAATATAGTGGTATAGGAGACGAAACTTGACTACACTATCCCTTCACATCCCTAACAGACAGACTGAACTGAAATGGCATATCATACACATACAGTATACTAGATCTTACCGGCTGCTAGAAGTATATAATGTTTAAACGTTAACCCAGGAATGGATGACACAAACTCACTGAGGTTGAGCACTGTCACCAAGCAGGCACGTGACACAAAACGAGATACTGTGTTATATACGTTACTGTAAAAATAATAACAATAATAAAAATCGTGGCAGTTACTTTAATGACCCGGGAAGTTGAATCACCAAAACCTCAAACAAATACAACAATATAAGAAAAAAAAATCGATATTTAGGTCTTCTGAAACTTTCCCTAAAAGCTGAAAAAAGATGCAAATATCAGGGAATTATTTAATCCATGGACCATGTGAAGATTAGGCACCCCCAGCTTATATCATCTGATGATTAAATACCCAAATGATAACCTGACCTAAGTGATCTAACCCCCAGATAGCGTGAAATAAACTAGGGTGCCTAATATTCACGTAATCCCAATCCCCTAATTCTTTTCCATTAATCCTTTGACTGACTACTAACTCTCATCTCTGTAGACTTACGAAAAAAAAAAAAGCCTAAATTAGCTTCTTTCTAAAACATTAAAAAACAAACAAATCGAAATTATTCCTAAATTACCCAAACCAAAAAATCTTACGAATAAACAATATGAATTTTTATTTTTATTTTTTGAGAACTTTTTTTTATCTTACCCGACATTAAATAAATAAATAAATAATAAAACACTGTGCTTAGTTTCCTTAAATAACTATCACCTTTCAACCCTCCATGTAAACACTTAACCACCAACAGTCTTCCTCCCTGAAATATCTCAAACAAGACAAAAGAAACACAAGTACAATATTGAGCAATCACTGTATACACTTCTCTTAGGATTCCCTCTCCAATAACCATAATAAATAAATAAATTAATATACAAACACCGAGAAAGGAAGAAATAACATAATATTGTATCTAATAAGAACATAACTTACCTGTATTGATCTGTGAAACAAATACAGGGTGTCCATAAATAATTACCCTGATTAATACATGAGAGACCTACTGTTTTTAAGGTAATCATTTATGGACACCCTGTACATCGCCTTTATGATGAACAGCAATAACAAAAATAGACAGAATTCTTTATAATATTATGCCATATATATATCTGAGGTTAACAACATGACTACAGTACCTCCTTAGTTGAGTTAATGTACTGTTTATCATTGGTTTGGTTAGGTTAGGTTAGGTTAGGTTTGGTTAGGTTAGGTTAGGTTTGGTTAGGTTAGGTTAGGTTAGGTTAGGTTAGATTAGGCTATATTAGAGTAGGCTAACATAAGGGTGGTTAATCTTTAGTTGAAATGAGCTGGAGTGTCTAATCTTCAGGGAATACCAATGTTTAACTCCTGACATGAGTTTTTACAGCACAAATACATAACTACAGCATCACCATACAAAACAACATGCTGTATTGGTGTTAGTAAATACCCAGACACAGTACGGTACAAGCCTTCAGTACTTGACGTGAACACCCCAAGGCTTCTACTACCGACAGGGCAGCAGTGTTAACATAACCGACAGGAAAAAAACGAAAAAACTAATCAAAATAAACAAATTCTTCCGAGATAAACAAAGGCTGATGCTATTGTAGTGATGGGCTTTTATTTATATATTAATCTATCTAATTTATTTATCTAATTTATTGTTTATTTGTTACTAGATATCTTCACTGTTAATATTTTAAATCTTATTATTAATCATTTACTTCCTTTATCGATTGTTAGCAGTTAATCCATATTTACTTTATCACCTACATGTTTTATTTCCACGATAGAACATTAAATCCATATGAAATTTTATTCTTCATATTTATCAAGTTAATTTTCCATGTGTATATTTAATGAAAAAAATAAGGCATAAAAAATTGAAAACTAAGTGTCTTGAGTATTATAAATTGACTAGAAAAATATCGGAAAAAATTGATAGAGTACTTACAGTGAGGTTATTCAGTTTATACGTCTAAATCAGTGACTCAATCTTTCCGATCTGTGATGTATTCTCTATTAGACTTTGTAATTGTTTCACTATTATCAGACTCTTTCATTAGTCTTTTTTCTTTTCTTGGTGTAATCATAATCTTTCATTTTTATTTTCAGGTGTCACTTGCAGTCTTTTCATCACTTATTTGGCACTGAAATCTTATTATCCTGAGTGGCACTGAACTCATATTGTTTTGAGTGGCACTGAAGTCCTATTGCCCTGAGTGGTACTGAAGTCTTATTTCCCTGAGTGACACTGAAGTCTTATCTGCAAAAGCATAATAAACCAGAACTAGATTCAAGTATTTTAATGTTTCCATCAAATACTCTTAAATAAACACAGTACATATATTATATAAGAAATGGTGACCCTAAAATACTGGTGTCCCTAAACGTCCAATAAGGGTCGGCCGTGAGTTAGTTTGCAGTGGTAATCATTATACGAGCATATGGATTCAGATATGATGAAGGTCAGAAAGCTTGCAATCGTGTATAATGAACCTACGATAGATATAACTAAATGTAGAGTAAAGTAAGAAAAAAGGCTATGATACTATGGTATATGCTTAAAAAAATTATTTTCTTTGATTATTATTTAAAGAAAACGAAGCAGTAAGAGTGACACTGCTAGTAATTGTGAACCTTCTTTCTCTGTCTCTCTTATTTCTGTCTGTCTGTCCTTCTCTTCTTCTCATGTTTTCCTACCTCAATTCTCCCTCAGATCTTTGCTTTCCCATATTCTCTGTTCTATTATCCTCCTTTCCCCTCTTACTTTTCCTTTCTCTCTTCTATCTATTTTGTATCATTAATTTCATTCTCATTCTCCCTCTTTACTTTACCCTGTTTTCTTATATTTTTCCATTTCCTCTAAAACTAAAATCCCTCTGGGTAGTTGTGTGTCGAGGCAGTCTTCCCTCCGCCTCACCCCAGCCCTCACGCCTCCCCCCTGGCTAAAGACACTCCTCGTCCAGGGTCATAAGAAAACTTAGACCTGTTCTTGACTCTATAGCTTCAGGTGGTAGACTTCTATAAGTGTACCACCTCAGTCAACCAAGCTGTGGAGAGGAACCTAACTTTATAGTGGGGAGAGCGAAAACAGTCAAGTGCACTGCCGGTGAAGGAGAACCACAGCACTAACCAGTCAATGAGACAAGGACAGATCCACACCTGATATTTGACCGATGCACCGTAAAGATTTTATATAGGGGGAGGGGTGATGCATAATGTCCACTCATAATGATTCACGTATGGCAAAATGTACTGTTATTTCATCCTAAAATTTCATTCTAAATATATAATCTTATTGGGACATGAATTTGCCATATATTTATCATACGTTTGTGACACATAAAATTTTAAAGAGTGTTTGTGGGCTAACGAGGAGTGTTTTCACTTCAGACTGACGAGGAAAGTATTTATGACCTCGCCCTAAAACACTCTCAGTCTTTTAAGACCAGCCTGAACACACCAGAGTGATGCTGAATCAGGAGGGTAGGGGAGTGTTCTCAATGCCTCCTTGTGTACCAAAGATTTAACTGTTCAATGTGTTGTATCTATACGGCCTTTAATAAACCTTCGGGACTGAGGGAGATGTATTCAAAACATTAATTAGATAACCTTGACCCGTTTAGCCAGTCACTGTTTTTAGGGCTGGGAAAAATGTAGCCGGCAAGAATTACTCTCCGTGAGTCTTGATGCGATGCCTCAGTGACGTTGACACCTGGTAGAGTTGTCACAGCGTCCATTAACATACTCTCGCAAATTAAACAGATATGTGAGATGACCTTGATTTCTCGACACTTTTCTACCTAACTATTGCTTCCTTTCTTCATGATCATGTTGACATTAGTTATTTCCTTTCTCTCTACACATTCACTTGACCTAAAGACTCTCTGGTAAAGGTGTTTTAGTGGTGCGCTTGTCTCTACCATTACCACTTAACTCTCCTCAGTCTCACCTCCATCAATTCCCGGAGTTCTGAATTGTTTTAATGTGGTTCTCTTTCTCTCAACTCATCATCGTCTCCTGCATCAAACCTCCGTGTAGATACTGGTGTATCATCCAGTGTCTCTCTTGTGAACACCGATAGAGAATATCTATTAGCGGTGTTTGTAGTTTGAGTTTTCATCTGCTGTTTTAACTGGGTCGCTTCCTACCTCTGCACTTGAGGGTTTACAGTATCTCTTGTCTTAGGTGAAGCTTCTGATATAAAGACTTGGAACTTTTCTAATTACTCCTGTGTGTGTGTGTGTGTGTGCGTGTGTGTGTGTGTGTGTGTGTGTGTGCTAGTCCCTGAGTAAACTTGTGCTCGGGTAAGTTCAAGTGAATGCATGTACACCCGTGTGATGTATCCGCGATTTCTCATTAACAGAGAAATCTGCACATTAAGAGTGTAGTGTACCTCTTGGCTCTTCTCTCTCACACGTCTGGTGTCTTCAGAGACTTTCAACAACCTCTAAAGCTCCCTGTGAAGATCTTTCCAGTGTTACACTCAGACAACAGCATTAAACTAGCCTACCCATCCCTAACACTACTACAATGTACCGAGCTTGGCTTCTGTTTACTCGCGTGACGTCACAGAGAATGGATCTAGTGTTTACGTTCGTCTTAGCATCTTGGTTTGTTGTTGTCAAGAGCTGCATCCGGATGCCATCATCGGGCGTCGATTTCGGGGTAATTGAACATCTTAAGTGTATTTTTTTGGTTTTTAATTCCCCCTCTAGCAAGTTGAAGACAAGTCCTGTGCTCCTACGGATGAGCAGCAGATAGTAGAAAAATGAATAAGTTACTAAAGAAAAAGTAAACTAGTAAAAATATTTTAAGTTAGCCAAAGACGTAAACAAACAAAAAAAAACACACAAAAAATACGCCAGTTTCTCACTCGAGATTTCTTGTGTTTGCACATAGCTTTTATGCCAGTTGACGACCTCATTAATAATTCATTTGTTGGGGATGTAACCCTTTAGGGATCGTGCATTGATATAAAGACAAGACACAGAGATGGCAGACTACAAGACGCACGAAATCACCAAAAGGCACAACATAAAATGACAGCGCTTGTTTACCATCTTAACCCGACTCTCTCTCTCTCTCTTTCTCTCTCTCTCTCACAACACAATACTGACGGTGGTGGTGGTGGTAGTAGTGGTGGTGGTAGAGGTGGTGGTGATAGTGGTGGTGGTGGTGGTGGTGGTGATAGTGGTGGTGGTGGTGATAGTGGTGGTGGTGGTGGTGGTGGTGGTAGTGGTGGTGGTGGTAGTGGTGGTGGTGGTGTATTCGTGTGGTGTGGTGATGTGGTGGTGTTGTGTGGTGTTGTGTGCTCTTGTTCCCGATAACTTTAGATTTGCGAATTACCGTAAGAGACATTAATTATGGACAAGTTCGGAATTCTCTGATAATCATACCCTGATAATTCCTCGTAATCCTTAAGTGGTGACCCGAGAGCATTTTTAATTACGATAAAATCAAAGCGAAAATATCCATCTTCCTCTCGTAGCTAAGACAGTAAGATTCATTCTCACTTCAGGACTTTGTAGGAAATTCTATGTGAGAAGCTATGAGAATACATCGTTGTATCATAAATTAGGTGAGACAAGTTAAGATTCATTCTGGTATGGCGAATGTGAGGAAAAAGTGAACTCAAGAATCGAAGGAGAATCCATCTTAACGTCGCAGGTTAAGTGAGTCAACGGGCTGGAGTGAGAAAATCGTTGTATGAATCTTAAAAAATCTGAATCTAGATTGAAATGCTGAAATATCCTGAACCTGTACTTGTGCCTCAACCTGTATGTATCTTTACCTGTACCCTTACCTGTACCTGTACCTGTACCTGTACCTGTACCTGTAACTGTAACTGTAACTGTACTTCCACCTCTAAAGAATGAAAGTTTTGAGTAGAATTACAGAAAGAAAGTAATAATTCTGAATAAACTTTACGTGTTAACTATATAATAAAGCAGATAATAATAAAACTAATAACTGTAACAATAAAGGAAACAGCGATAATAACAGACCTTTTACACAAGTTAGCAATGTTGTCGGCAGAAGAGCTCCCAGTTCTCAGAGAATTACCTTAACAAAGTGCTGCATTAACACAAGTACAGCGTAATTACAGCAAGATGGATGCATCGAGTTTGCGTTAATCAGATTACAGAATCTTATGACGTAACTCCAGGATTAAGAAGAGAAAAGTTAATGGGAGAAAACTTAAGATATGGGAAGTTGAGGAAGCGTGGCGTTTTTTTGGGCGCGAAAAGTTTAGCGATTATTTTGCCAAGTTTCTCTTGTTAAATTCCAGTGAATCAAGTTACCAGAATTAAATTTCATGATGTAATTATAGGATTAAAAAAAAAAAAATTACAATATTTCTTTTCGTGAGTTATGACCAAATAAAAACGGAATAGAATATTTAAGCGTGAAGAAGTTTGCCTATTTTGGTGAGATTTTGGAGAAACACACACACACACACACACACACACACTCAGAGGATCTTGGACCAACATCTTACCAAAGGGATTGAGTATTTTTATTTTAAATGGTAGTGACTGGTGCATGACTGTCAACATGTAATAAACTGGTGGTAACTGGTGCATGACTGTCAACATGTAATAAACTGGTGGTAACTGGTGCATGACTGTCAACATGTAATAAACTGGTGGTAACTGGTGCATGACTGTCAACATGTAATAAACTGGTGGTAACTGGTGCATGACTGTTAACATGTAATAAACTGGTGGTAACTGGTGCATGACTGTCAACATGTAATAAACTGGTGGTAACTGGCGCATGACTGTCAACATGGCGCCAATTAACTGGGTCGTCTGGCCAATATTTCGCCCTCAATAAAACCCTCAGTAAATATTGACCCAGAGACTGTCTCTCCTCATGACCTGTTGCTCTAACACACACACGGACGATGTTTGGTGGTGTGGTGGTGTAGTGCGGTGTGGTGGTGTTGTGGTGTGTTGTGTTGGTGTAGTATGGTGTAGTGGTGTGGTGTAGTGTGGTGTAGTGTGGTGTGGTGTGTTGTGGTGGTGATGTGTGGTGTGGTGGTGTGGTGATGTGTGGTGTAGTGTGGTGTGTTGTGGTGGTGTAGTGTGGTGTGTTGTGGTGGTGTGGTGTGGTGGTGGTGGTGGTGTGGCGTGGTGATGGTGGTGCAGTGGTGAGGTGTGATGTGGTGTAGTGTGGTGTAGTGGTGTGTGGTGTAGTGTGGTGGTGTGGTGTGTTGGTTTAGTGTAGTGTGGTGTGGTGGTGTGGTGTGATGTGGTGGTGCGGTGTGATGGTGTGGTGTAGTGTTAGTGTGGTGTAGTGGTGTAGTATGGTGGTGTAGTGTAGTGGTGTAGTATGGTGGTGTGGTGGTGTAGTGTGGTGTGGTGCAGTGTAGTGGTGTAGTATGGTGGTGTGGTGGTGTGGTGTGGTGGTGTACTGTGGTGGTGTGGTGTGGCCTGGTGGTGTGATGTGGTGTGGCGTGGTGATGTGGTGTGGTGGTGTAGTGTGGTGGTGTAGTGTGGTGTGGTTGTGGTGGTGTGGTGATGTGTGGTGTAGTGTGGTGTGTTGTGGTGGTGTAGTGTGGTGTGTTGTGGTGGTGTGGTGTGGTGTGGTGTGGTGGTGTGGTGTGGCCTGGTGGTATGGCTGGCCTGGTGGTGTGGCGTGGTGATGGGGTGCAGTGGTGTGGTGTGATGTGGTGTAGTGTGGTGTAGTGGTGTGTGGTGTAGTGTGGTGGTGTGGTGTGTTGGTTTAGTGTAGTGTGGTGTGGTGGTGTGGTGGTGATGTGGTGGTGCGGTGTGATGGTGTGTGGTGTAGTGTTGAGTGTGGTGTAGCGGTGTAGTATGGTGGTGTAGTGTAGTGGTGTAGTATGGTGGTGTGGTGGTGTAGTGTGGTGTGGTGGTGTGGTGGTGTACTGTGGTGGTGTGGTGTGGCCTGGTGGTGTGATGTGGTGTGGCGTGGTTATGTGGTGTGGTGGTGTGGTGGTGTATTCGTGTGGTGTGGTGATGTGGTGGTGTTGTGTGGTGATGGGTGATGGTGTTGTTGTTGTAGTGTGATGTGGTGTAGTGGTGTGGTAGTGTTGTGATGGTGTGGCAGTGTTGTGGTAGTGTGATAGTGTTGTAGTTCTGTGGTGGTGCATTAATGTGGTAGCGCGGTAGAGTTGTGGTACAGTAGTGTGGTGTAATGTAATGGTGTGAGATAGTGTGGTGGTGACAGGGCAACACGTCCACATGCACCCTGACAGTCGTATCATTCAATGCACTGATTCATTTAGTTTTCGGAAATGCAGTTGCGGCAATATGCATTCTGCCGCTCCTGACAGCAATGCAGCCATTCCAAGCGGGATGTTTACACTGCCGAGTCAACATGCAATCAAACCGAGTAACTACGGTTGGCTGAGGCACTGCCCAACTAACCTTGAAGACTGGTATTAACATTTTATATATATATATATATATATATATATATATATATATATATATATATATATATATATATATATATATATATACCTCGTACTGTACAGCGAGACCAAAATATATGCGTATTTACACTAACTGATAACCCCCACTGAAGTACTGTACAGTTGTTTGTCAATTGATCAAATTACTGTAGTTACATTTCAAGACAGGTAGTAAGTATTTTTTGGGTGGAAAGGGTGATCTTATTCTCTATTTACAGGTAAAGGTACAGTAAGAGGCACAGGTATAGGTATAGTCTCCTTAAAAAGTCCAAGTCCTCGGCAATCAGAATGAACCGCTGGAGCGAACTCCGCGAGTCCTCCTCTGGTTCAGTTTTGATTTTCAGAACTTCTTACAGCACGAGTTAAACAACACGGGGCCGGGAGTTCCCAACAGGTGGAGCTGATCAAGACTGGCGACTTTATACAGAAATCACTTATGTGAGAGCAAAATTAAATTATAATAAAAATAAATAATTATGAGACCAATACTGCATAAAATATTATTGGTTTACTATACTCCCTTATAGTGAGTGTGTCGAGAAACTTTATCACACAAGTTTCCAAATTATGTAGGGCAGTGGTGGGCAGCCCAGTTAGTTAGTGGGCCACATAAGTGACCCTCCATCATATCAGTGGACCACATGGGTTCTGTAGATCAACGAATCACGTAATTTGTAAATTAGAAGAGAGAGATACAATCAGAGTCTTCCCACAGTAATGAGACAGGTTCACTCAGTCCAATGAAACTCCAACACCTGCTTTGAGATGGTTTATGAATCCGTGTCATAAACCGCGACGGTCACTGGTCAGTCTTTTAGCCGCTGTTGCCGAGTTAACAAGTGTCGCAGTGAAATGTTATAAAGTGTTTTAAGGTATCAACGTTGGTGAAGGAATATAAAATAAAGAGGTACGTACAGTAGTCAATACGGGTTGCATTTGTTGAGGTTAATGTGTTAAATACGAGGATGTACAGTACAGAAGACTACACGGTGAGGATGGAGTTGGTGTGGGCTGGAGCTGACTCTACCCATTACACACCCAACTGCTAAGACTTTACCGTATATTATTCCTCTTCACAGTAAAAACTCTTACCAATCACTCCACGAAAAAACGCGGTATTAATTTACTTTCGGACAACTCGGGAATCTTAGGAACTTTATCTTTACTATAGTAGGTAGTTTCGACAATTCTAAGACGCTTTTCTTCTGTGACCTGTTCTTCTATGATATAACTACTCCAGGGAGGTTAGATTAAGTCATTTGTTATGGAAACGTCATAGAAGAAAAGTGTCTTAGAATTGTCCTTACTACTGGTTACAAAGATAAAATTCCTAAGATTCCCGTGTTGTCCGAAAATTAAAATTTACCCAAAGCACAAATAACATTTCCAAGGCCTTACTTGCCGAAATACTGTAAATTGACATGTTATTATAGTTAAATGGGAATTAAAGAAAAATGCTGCCAGGGTGTTTACAATATGTCTCGGTTTACCCGCTTTCAGTGAAAAATAATTAAGGTTTGTAGATGTTTCTGTAAAAATTAGTTTATATCCCGACCTCGGTAAATTTATAGTAGTTCACACAACTTCGTTAGAAAGTCAAAACTATGTTTTTCTAGTGTTTTTTGTGTATTTTGATTGGTTTCTACCTTAATTTCCGTCGGAAATTGCCTGTTTTTTTTAGTTATCGCCCCTTCTACCCCGAACAAGATAGGGGATCCTGTTGGGAACCGGGGTTTTAGGTGGGGGAGAGAAACAAGCGTTTTCCGAAAAAAATCATGGCCAAGTGAATACAAAACACACCAAAAAACACGAGAAAACATATGAACCTAACCTTTCTTTGGATGACCTAAGCTGACCAAACCTAAGCTAACCTATCCTAACCTGACCTATTCTTTCCTGATCCAATGAAATTAAATAGAGAAAGATTTGGCTTGCGCTATCACCGTTATTATACGTTTCCGACGGTAATGTAATTGAATAAAATTATCTTAAAATTAGACGTCTTTTTCGAATGTTGTGTGAATTACTTTAAAAATACCCCGATCTCTCCAATTGGTATGAGATATTAATTTTCTAGCGTATTTTGGTGATTTTTAATTGACCTGACCAACCTAAAAAAGAATCCGAGTGATAACGGTAAAAAATCCAAAATACCTATTGGGATAAAAACAAATATTGGTAATTATTGACTTTACCACCTCTGATTTTTCATCTAAAACGAATTTAAGGACGTCGAAATTACACTGTGTTTTATAGTGGACACTGTTGTAATTATGGCACATGTCTTAAGCAGTGTTTCTTTAATAGATCAACCTAACCTTAACCACTATATTGACGACTGTACCGCAAACATCAAAACAAATAACGTGCCGGCGGTATAGTTGTCAATATTAACCGATGTTTGTTAACAATGTGTAATAATGTTTTAAATACGATGAAAATATTATCTTAAAGGCATGACACATCAAGTGAGCGTTTAAATCATTTCAACTTTTGTGTTTGTATTGTCAGTTCGCGAAGTGAGAAAAGAAATATTGTAAAGTGGAATTAAAAAAATTATTGTGCTCAAATGTAAGCTGTTAACATGACCCCACCCATGTAGCCCCTCCCCCCAAACCTGCCCGTGGAAAGAAATTTACCCAGAAGGAATGATGCCATGTTTGTGAATAGACAGTTACAGCCAAAAAGCAATAGGATACA
The DNA here is from genome assembly GCA_958450375.1 of Homarus gammarus. Taxonomy (NCBI): domain Eukaryota; kingdom Metazoa; phylum Arthropoda; class Malacostraca; order Decapoda; family Nephropidae; genus Homarus; species Homarus gammarus. The sequence continues at coordinate 59,406 of CAUDMG010004119.1, forward strand.
AGGCATCAGTGTGAGAGTTGTGGCAGTGTCAAGGCATCAGTGTGAGATTTGTGGCAGTGTCAAGGCATCAGTGTGAGAGTTGTGGCAGTGTCTTGTGCCTAGAACCTTGTTTTGCCAGACACTACCGGTTGCAGAAGTAATAAAGTTTGCTGATCATGTTGTACATTGTGTAAATATTAATACAAAGATGTATGAAAAGTTATGTTACAAGGAGAACTAATATTGGTAATACCGAAGAAGATGGCTAACACAAGAAGGAGTTTGTTCTAGTTCGTTTATTTTTTCCACAGATGTTCTTATCATCATAGTAAGTATTTTAAGAGGCGACAAATTTTTATTTTAATTATAATAATTTTGTATCTTTTTTTTCTGGTAATATTAATGACATCTGTTACAGACTAATTTGTTTTGACGGATCTTTTCTTACTATATTTTCAACATTGATTTCGGATGTGATATTCATTTCTTAGGCAAATACTTCGAATGGTAGATATTTAGGCCCCTAGGCTCATACTGGCGGCACTATTTTGTCTTGCGCGGGGATAAATCAGTAAGGCAGCCTGATCGGTGCTCAATGTTGTCCTCCACTCACTGTTCGTTGATGAGCTGCTTGGTCAAGGTGGCTTCCCTTATGTCCACAAAAGAACATAAAATTACACCATATCATAGTTGGTTCTTTCTGTTTAATATGCTGGGGGTCTGGGGAGACGGAGCCCCATGGCTATAAAGTTTGCTAGGGTTACGTAGGTGTTTTTGGTGCGGTTGATGCACAGTCTTCTAACAACACTTCGGCCGCTTGTGTTTCTTATCAACCAAGGTTAGGCTAGGTTTTATTTAGGAATAGCCACATCTTAACACATTTCCCCAAACTATGACAGTGTCCACTGCAAAACGTAGTGAAATTATGGCATTTTAAAATTAATTGCCCTTTTTCTTTATCTACGATCATAAATCACCTGTAATGGGCAGGGCACAGAGGAAGAGAGGAACAGCGGGATAAAACATGGTGAAAAACTGATAATATGATAATAAAATGACGTCTCTACCTGCTTTGTACATGAAGATATTAATTTTTTACAGTAAAAATTCCTCTGAAAAATCTGTCGAGTCAACACATGTTATCGTCTGCTCTGATTGTTGACAATCGACTCGTTCTGTCTGACCGTACTCTGCCGTCCACAAAAAACGAGAAATTAAAACATGACGCTCCAACAAAATTGCTTTCAGTAATACCAGATATTAAAATAAGTACTTTCTGTTTCTTTGGCGGGGGAACCCCCGGGCTAGGAAGTTAAGTAAGGCTAGGTAGGTTACTTTGGTTGGTTAGGTCAGGTTCTATTAGGTTCTAAAAAATGTTGCCTCGTTTGAAATACTTATTATAATGATAACAACATATGTAGAAAAAGTGATCAAAATTGAACGTCTTGTGGAGTAAGTCACCTCCTCCAGGAGTACTAATATATAAATATAAACAAGCTCCACCTCGGGTTACCATACGTCTGTATTTTCCCGGATGTCCTCCTGTTTGTCCTCCTTTTAGCAACAAACCAAGGAGACCTAACCTAACCAAATAACTTTAACATAAATAATAGTTAGGTGGGCCAGGTCAGGTTTGGTTAATTCCTTTGTCATCATTCATGGTTTCATCAGTTATGGCAACAAACATGACTTCCTATCCTGATGAAAATGTTCAAGTCTGTTTGCATACTACCAGGCAAAATAATTTCAAACAACTGAAAATTAACTATTTAAACTTAATTTAACCAGGCTGACCCAACATTATGGACTTGCATAAAGTTGTAAGAGGCTCTCGCTTAGTAGTAAAAATTTTCATGAGAAACTTTGCAGGAAAATTTAGTTCTACTACTAATTAATATTGACGACAACTTCTCTCTACCGTCAAGAATATCTAAATTAGTTGCAGGAATTACAGTATTTTTATTTTGTTTTCCATAGTTTTTTCACTATAAAAATACTTTGAAACCTAACTTAACCTTCCTCTGATAAAACTATATTACGTTATTTCTGTAAACATTCAGTAGAAACTTGCAATTCCTAGGACTAATTTGCTGTTTTTCTCAACCCATTGGGAGGTATTGTCTTCAACAGATACAGGAACTAGTGAGAAAATTGGTAGTTTACGTGCAAATGTGTGGTCAATATTACATAACAACAATGGGCTCAGTGGACACGACTATGAGGGGTAAAGGGACATACAACTATTTGGCATTAATGGTGAACTGGATGAGAGAGAGAGAGAGAGAGAGAGAGAGAGAGAGAGAGAGAGAGAGAGAGAGATTGTGTAATTGATAAGAAGATTCATATATTGATACTTTTATCCTCTTGATTCCTCACCTCCACCACCCTCTACCCCCTCTCCACCACCTTCCTCTCTCCACTCTCCTGTCCTGGGTGGAAAAATAGGTCAGATAAACGGAATAGGAAGACAAATAGATGACTGATTCTGAAATCTGGCCCCAGTAGCCTTGAGAGCCACGGGTGTCGTTAGTCAGGAGTGTGTGTTTGTGTGATAAAATATTTATAAATGATTTGATATTTATATTATATAAATATAAAAATCCCAAGCTCTACAAATCCCTACCATCCACGTCTTCTAGATGTGGATGGTGTGGATATGAAGATTTTGTGAATGATCCGTGGATGTGACATCCTTCACTATTTGGCATCACTCGTTTTAGATAAAGTGTCATACGAAAATATTCCTAATTAAACAAATAAGAATCACAGAACCGAATTATACTTCGTGTAGGTTTGTGAGTGAGTTAGTCTTTGGGGTTCTGACCATTATGATTTATCGAAATTTGCTGTGTTAAGATATATAGAAGAGCTGTACTGACCCTTGTTAAGGAATGGGAAGTATCCACTATCTCTTTTGCTACTGTATAGAATTTTGGTTTAAATATTAATAAAGTTGAATATACTGTAATTAGAGTAATGAAAACAGAACTGTAGTCTCAATCATGAATTTTGTTTCAGGCAGGATGGTCCCTGATCCAAGAAATGACGGGTGACACCAAGGCTTCCTCTATCACCCACCAGGACAAGGTGAGCACTACTTCTGTTCTCAGTATGACACCATAGGCAAATGTCTTGATTACTTTTTGGTGTGAACTATAATTATTATTAGTGTAATGGTTGTTCCTAATAGGAGAAAGAACAAAATTCGACTGTGAAACATACTTTATGATCTTGTCATCAAAATTTCCTCAGAAAGGCTGAAGGTTTAAACCACTATTGGTGACACACTACACGAACCAACTAAACCAAATCTAATGCTCTTCCATATCTAATGATTTTGTTTGGTTTTGGTAAATTCTGTCGCAGACCGTCGTACTCCCACAAATTGTTGCCGTTTCATAAGAACATTTCTAAAGGCACTACCGTAGGTTCATAGTAACTTTATAATCCTCTCCCACTTAATAATCATTTTTACTTTAAGTCAAATACATTCTCGAGATCCTGCCAATATATAATGCAGAACAAGTGGCAACTTTCTCCTTAACCTTTATGAGGCTTCTTTATAGTTATTCTGTGTTTTTTCCAGGTAGGTGAAAGTTAACAGCTCCTAGACGGATCGTAACACCATAAATATCCTACTTCAGGTATGTCCAAGTCAGTTTTATACATTAGATATCATTGTGTTTGTATTTGTTTGGGAGTCTTACATTTCCATAACTGAGTAAGTCGCCGTTACTTCCCGTGTTGAAGATCGCAACCGCATTTGTTGTTAAAATTACTCGGGGAATTTTCTTGATCCTGTAATTTTTTAGAGAGTGACTTGCATATATCAGTAACGCAATCAGCTTCTGGAACTTTGAATTCCTTTATGCTACTTATACATAATATTTTAAGTCATTTTCCATCCCAGCATCATGCATCCTCGTAGAATTGGCATGTTGTCCAGTGTTTCTTGTGATTACCAAAGATCTGGTCCAGAGTGTATGACAATATGCAAAAGTCATTTTCATTGCACTTTTAGCAATATGGGACTGAATCTAGATCCAATCAGATCTTGGTGATCCTTTCCGGAACGAGGAGGACGTCTCTTAGTTATCTGGTTCTTCCTTTAAGACATTACTCCAGTTTGTTATGGTCTTCCTCTCTCATGCGCCGGTAATTATTTGAAGGAAACACAATATTCCTACTTGAATGTCGTTTTTTTATTTTCCAAATAAAAAATATCGTCGAAGACTATGGTGCTCCCTGCCAGGCACGAATTGTTCCCCAACTGTGTCTTGTTCACCAACGGCTCTTCAGTTTTCAGTGGCACAACCAAAGACGAAAACTTAATTGAGTGTTTTTACTGGAATTTGGAAGTACATGGCTGCATCCTCTTGAATCTGTTGATTGTGTTTCCCGCCTATGAGCAGAAAACCTTGAGCTACAAGACAGTGAGTTAAGGTAGGGTAGCTCTTGCCCATCATGGATAACCAGCCTGACTATCAACCATGGTAGTCCGGGTTCGAAACCCGGCACCTAGAGGTGAAATTTTTTTACAATTATTTACCTGTGTATATTACAGGTTCTGATATATAAACTCTTGAAGTTTTTGGGTAGGTCGCAGGTTCACCCTCGGGGTACTCCTAGTTCACCTAGCTTTTTTGAGTACCTAACTTTACAGTTGGGCAAAATAAAAATGGTCGATTGCAGTGCCGGCCAAACTGCCCCTTTTTGTACCTAAAACAGAGTTAGTTTAGACTGTACCGTATACCTACTGGCCGTAACGGTCATTTAAGCCTACGGGATTTATTTTCATGCACATCAGCGTCGAGATGGCAAGTATTTTGTGTTTCTGCTAAGTCAGTTTCTACACATTTTTTATAATCATTTGTAGGAGGAAAAGCAACTAGGCATATTTCTGCGACAATATTATACAAGGTTATTATAATGGATATGTATGTTTACGTCTCCGTGACCTGTGTTTACTGTTGAACATGATTGAGGTCAATGATAGGGCGCCATATTTTAATGAATATTTACGTGACCAAGAAGAAGTAAAATGGGTAAATATGGTTATAAAATAGTCACTAAAAGTATAAAATAGCTTAATAATCTGGAACAACCATTTATACACAACGGAGTGAGGGAGCCAAGGTGAAGAGACCCACTCTTATCAGTCCTGGAAGTGTGGATTAAGATCTCGTATGGTGACAGAACGAAAGATATAGACGGAGAAGAATATTGACAATATGAGCAGAATTGTATATCTGATATAACAGTTATAACAACAATAGCAAGTTAGATTAAATTGTAACGGATTAGATTATGTCCAATCGACCTGGATATTAACTCCAGTTGTTCACCTTCCTGATCTTGTAAGCACTTACTTTCTTAAAAAAAACACATCTGGTAAGATGCCGTTTTGGTGGTGTCATGGTAGGTGCTATTCATTGCACGCTGCACAAACCCAAGACCATAACTCTACCGGGCGCATTTATTATCGCGCCATCATCCAAGTTTTCAGTTTTGGCAGCCCGGTGCACCTCGCAGTACACCAAGGCTGGTGGCAGCATTTTTGTTTTTTAATGGGGGATAGCCCACCTGGGCACAGTCCACCGACCCAAAACGGGCATGGAGGGGCGAAAAAAAGAAAAGAAAACAGGCCGCGCCGCCTGCCAGGTCGTTGTTTGGGTATCGGCTCACCAGCGCAAACGACTCGAGTGTGAGATCAGACCACCACACTGACATGTGTAAATTCACATTAATAGAAGATCCAATCATTTAGTAAAAGTAGGGAGTGAAGCAGTTCCATTCCTTCCTTCCCGCCACTGGGTGATTTTTGGGTGATGGTGGACGATGCCACTGGGGTCGTATTTCAATATTTGTTTGTTGTATCTCCTGCATGAGGGGCTTTTATTGCGCCTTTCAACTGAGAACTAAGCGCCTTGCATATGTTACATCATATTTTTTACCTAAGATAGAAGATAGATACACGTATAAAACCTTTTGACACCCATGTAAAATATATTGATACTTGTGTTATCATAAGGATCAAGGGCATAATATACATACGTATTACAATGACATTCTTGCCTGAGAGCTTTAATAACTTGCCATCTTCATCTAGACTAGAGAGAGAGAGAGAGAGAGAGAGAGAGAGAGAGAGAGCACCAATGAAAAATTAAGCAAGGAATCTTTTGTTTGTTCACATCATTATTTATTTCATTCAGAACAGAATGTTATGGAGTAAATGTGTAACATTCACAGATAAGGGACATTATTTATAACCAAGAGTATTCACTGGTCAATGGCATAATATTATGTAGTTCAGGTTTTCAAAACAGCTGGCGTTGCATTATCTCATTGAGTTTCGATACTGATTTATTCGGAAGAAGACACGGACCTTCTGGGATGACTGTACGAGTAGCCTGCAGGTACGGGTATAGTTGTACTGTAGTTACAGAAATGTGTTCCTACGCCCCCTGTGGTAACCCGTGTCTCCAAACGGCACCGTCGCAGTATAGTATCACTATTTATGAATAAATGTGTATTGGTCGTGTAACGAAGGACGTGATTGGTGGATAGGTTTGCTCTCGGTCATAAAGGTTGGCCGTTTGGAGACACGGATTACCACAGGGGGCGTAGGAACACATTTCCGTAACTGTACAGTACAACTATACAGTAGGTGCAGGTGCAGAAACTTCACCTGGTAGCAGTACTTGCCTGTCGTTTAGAGATAATGCAAAGTATTAGGTCATATCAGTACATATAGACAACTGTACAACATAGCCACGTCACAAGTAAGATAATATGCACAATTTTCTATGACAAGATCTATTACTAGCTATTTCACGCTTTAAAGAAATAAAAGAAAGAAGAGAAAAGTGCAGACTCCATTTCGGAACTATTTTTTACATAAAATAATCGTATCGTACATATGAATCTATAATAGTTTCAATAAATACACAAAAGATTTAACGTTTCCAATTGAAAAGCTGTTCAAATATGAAGATGAAACGTATATATATATATATATGTATACACACACACCGAAACAAAGCGAGGCATTTAAAAATATTCATTGAGAAACAAATGAAATTTTCGAAAAATTGAAGAGTTACTTTGTCGTGGAGCAACTCGGCCAGCGGTCAGATAACTGTTGGGTCGGGGAACAGCTTTCCCCTCTACCCCCCCCCCCCCCAGCCACACACACCCCAATTCGTAGTCATTTATCCATCCTGACTGCTGCAAGAGTCACCCTGGTGCTGTATATGGAGCCTCTCCCCACGACGACTTTTACTGTACTATGTTACTCATGTTGTCCCATCACCACCTGCTGCCTTACTGTAAAGTGTCCCCCCCCCCAACACTCCTTGGTCCAACACTCCTCACCCCACCACCCCCTACCCCAACACTCCTCACCCCACCACCCCCTACCCCAACACTCCTCACCCCACCACCCCCTACCCCAACACTCCTACCCCAACACTCCTACCCCAACACTCCTCACCCCACCACCCCAACACTCCTCACCCCACCACCCCCAACACCCCCTACCCCAACACTCCTACCCCAACACCCCAACACTCCTCACCCCACCACCCCCAACACTCTTACCCCAACACTCCTCACCCCACCACTCCTCACCCCACCACCCCCAACACCCCCTACCCCAAACACCATCACCCCCAACACCCCCTACCCCAACACTCCTACTCCAACACTCCTACCCCAACACCCCCTACCCCAACACTCCTCACCCCACCACCCCACCACTCCTCACCCCACCACCCCCTACCCCAACACTCCTACCCCAACACTCCTACCCCAACACTCCTCACCCCACCACCCCAACACTCCTCACCCCACCACCCCCAACACCCCCTACCCCAACACTCCTACCCCAACACCCCCTACCCCAACACTCTTACCCCAACACTCCTCACCCCACCACTCCTCACCCCACCACCCCCAACACCCCCTACCCCAAACACCATCCGCCACGCTTTAAGAGTCGACAAGATTAGGACTAAGTCAATAGTTTCCTCCTCCCTCACCTGGCCCCCCCTCACCTGGCCCCCCTCTCACCTTCTCCCTCACCTGGCCCCCCTCTCACCTGGCCCCCCTCTCACCTTCTCCCTCACCTGGCACCTCCCTCACCTGGCACCCCTCTCACCTGGCACCCCTCTCACCTCATACCCCCTCTCACCTCCTTCACCCCCCTGTAAACACCTCACACTCTCTCACCCAATTCCCACTCACTCTCACCTCTCCATCAACCAATGCGATCCTTTCATCTCCGTCTTTTCTCTTTCATTTAATTCTTCTTTATTTAATCCTCTTTCTTTCCAGTTCCCTTATGCGATCATCTAACTCTCTTTCCCCTTCCCTTCCTTCCCTCCTTTTACCTTCCCCTCCCCTCCCCTTTCGTCCTCCTTCCTTTATTTATTTTCTTCAATACTCTCTTTCTGTATCAGTCCCTGTAGTTTCCCCTCTACCTTAATCCCTTCCTCCCCAACAACTCTCCCCATCAACTACTACTCCGATCATCCACTTCCTACCTACCTCCCCCACCCCTTTCAAACAACCCCTATCTACCTACCTCCCCCACCCCTTTCAAACAACCCCTACCTACCTACCTACCTCCCCCACCCCTTTCAAACAACCCCTACCTACCTACCTCCCACTCACTTCCATCCATCCATTACCCCTAACCCACCCCCAACCCCCCCCCCCCCCGACCCACCCCCGACCCACCTCCACCTCCACCTCCCACCACACCAGGGCCACGGAGATGATAAACCAATTTCAGGGGAAAATCTAATAGGGAAGACAAAGCTGGAAAGCAAAATTGGTTTAACCTTTGATGTTGCTCCCATGAGAAGGTTCAAAAGATACTGAAACACTTTAAATGATCCAAAAAAAAAAGTTCAAAAGATACTGAAAGACTTTAAATGGTCAAAAAAAAAAAAAAAAAAAAAAAAAAAAAAAAAAAAAAAAAAAACGGAAGGTCGGAAAGCTGGTGACGAAAAATCGGTATTGTTAAAACAGGTGTAAGAGAGACCAACCTATAGATATCTCCTGTAGGTAGGGTGAATGGGAGGAGAGGAAGGAGGGTGTAGATGAGGATGGGTGAGAGGAGGGTAAAGGGGGTGTGAGAGGGGTGGGGGATGGGGGCAGGGTAGAAGAGTGAGGAAGGAGGTTTGGTGGGTGAGTGTGCGGGGGAGGGGATAGGGGGAAGAGGGAGGGTAAATTGCAGAAAAGTGGTGGGGAGGAGGTGAGGAGAGAAGGATGATGAAGAGAAGGAGGAGGTAGAAGAGAAAGAAGGAAGGGGGAGGGAAACGAGAAGGGAGAAGAGAAGGAACAGATGGAAGAGGAGGGGAGAAAAGATAAAAAGGAGGGAGAAAAAACAGATAAAACCAAAAGAGGATGAGAGAGAAGAGAAGGAAAGATAGAGAAAAAATTGAGGATGGAAGAATAGAGGAGGAGAAGAAAAGGAGGGAGGAGGAGAGAGAAGAAAAGGAGGGAGGAGGAGAGAGAAGAAAAGGAGGAGGAGGAGGAGGACCTAAGCCAATCGTCCTACTTACTGAGGTTTCAAAATGTCACCCACCAAGGGGATGAATTAATGAAGGCATGAACCAGCCAGCCAGGGCACCATTACACTGTCACTCACTCGAGAGGAACGACCAGGAGCGTGAAAGAGCGTGGAAGCATGTGTTCAGGGAGGTGCAGGAGCGTGGAAGTATGTGTTCAGGGAGGTGCAGGAGCGTGGAAGTATGTGTTCAGGGAGGTGCAGGAGCGTGGAAGTATGTGTTCAGGGAGGTGCAGGAGCGTGGAAGTATGTGTTCAGGGAGGTGCAGGAGCGTGGAAGTATGTGTTCAGGGAGGTGCAGCAGTGTGGAAGTATGTGTTCAGGGAGGTGCAGGAGCGTGGAAGTATGTGTTCAGGGAGGTGCAGGAGCGTGGAAGTATGTGTTCAGGGAGGTGCAGGAGCGTCGAAGTATGTGTTCAGGGAGGTGCAGGAGCGTGGAAGTATGTGTTCAGGGAGGTGCAGGAGTGTGGAAGTATGTGTTCAGGGAGGTGCAGGAGCGTGGAAGTATGTGTTCAGGGAGGTGCAGGAGTGTGGAAGTATGTGTTCAGGGAGGTGCAGGAGCGTGGAAGTATGTGTTCAGGGAGGTGCAGGAGCGTGGAAGTATGTGTTCAGGGAGGGACAGGAGCGTGGAAGTATGTGTTCAGGGAGGGACAGGAGCGTGGAAGTATGTGTTCAGGGAGGTGCAGGAGCGTGGAAGTATGTGTTCAGGGAGGTGCAGGAGCGTGGAAGTATGTGTTCAGGGAGGTGCAGGAGCGTGGAAGTATGTGTTCAGGGAGGTGCAGGAGCGTGGAAGTATGTGTTCAAGGAGGTGCAGGAGTGTGGAAGTATGTGTTCAGGGAGGTGCAGGAGCGTGGAAGTATGTGTTCAGGGAGGTGCAGGAGTGTGGAAGTATGTGTTCAGGGAGGTGCAGGAGCGTGGAAGTATGTGTTCAGGGAGGTGCAGGAGCGTGGAAGTATGTGTTCAGGGAGGTGCAGGAGCGTGGAAGTATGTGTTCAGGGAGGTGCAGCAGTGTGGAAGTATGTGTTCAGGGAGGTGCAGGAGCGTGGAAGTATGTGTTCAGGGAGGTGCAGGAGTGGAAGTATGTGTTCAGGGAGGTGCAGGAGCGTGGAAGTATGTGTTCAGGGAGGTGCAGGAGCGTGGAAGTATGTGTTCAGGGAGGTGCAGGAGCGTGGAAGTATGTGTTCAGGGAGGTGCAGGAGTGTGGAAGTATGTGTTCAGGGAGGTGCAGGAGTGTGGAAGTATGTGTTCAGGGAGGTGCAGGAGCGTGGAAGTATGTGTTCAGGGAGGTGTAGGAGTGTGGAAGTATGTGTTCAGGGAGGTGCAGGAGCGTGGAAGTATATGTTCAAGAAGGAGCAGGAGCGTGGAAGTATGTGTTCAGGGAGATAAAGGAGCATGGATGAACGGAAGTGTGTCTTCTGGGAGGTGCAAGAGCGTAAAAGTATGCGGTCAGGGAGGAGCAGGAGCGTGTAAGTGTGTGCTGAAGAAGGTGCGGGAGCGTGGAAGTATATGTTCACGGAGGTGCAGGAGCGTGGAAGTATATGTTCAGGGAGGTGCAGGAGCGTGGAAGTATATGTTCAGGGAGGTGCAGGAGCGTTGAAGAATGGAAGTTTATGCTCAGGGATGTGGAGGAGCGTGGAAGAACGGAAGTATTTTGTCAGATAGGTGCAGGAACAGAGGAGTGTGTTCAGGGAGGTGCAGGAACAGAGGTGTGTGTTCAGGGAGGTGCAGGAACAGAGGTGTGTGTTCAAGGAGGTGCAGGAACAGAGGAGTGTGTTCAGGGAGGTGCAGGAACAGAGGAGTGTGTTCAGGGAGGTGCAGGAACAGAGCAGTGTGTTCAGGGAGGTGCAGGAACAAAGGAGTGTGTTCAGGGAGGTGCTGGAACAGAGGTGTGTGTTAAGAGAGGTGCAGGAACAGAGGAATGTGTTCAGGGAGGTGCAAAAACAGAGGTGTGTGTTCAGGGAGGTACAGGAACAGAGGTGTGTGTTCTGGCAGGTGCAGGAACAGAGGAGTGTGTTCAGGGAGGTGCAGGAACAGAGGGGTGTGTTCAGGGAGGTGCTGGAACAGAGGTGTGTGTTCAGGGAGGTACAGGAACAGAGGTGTGCGTTCTGGCAGGTGCAGGAACAGAGGAGTGTGTTCAGGGAGGTGTAGTAACAGAGGAATGTGTTCAGGGAGGTGTAGGAACAAAGGAGTGTGTTTAGGGAGGTGCTGGATCAGAGGAGTGTGTTCAGGGAGGTACAGGAACAGAGGTGTGTGTTCAGGGATGTGCAGGAACAGAGGAATGTGTTCAGGGAGGTGCTGGAACAGAGGGGTGTGTTCAGGGAGGTGCAAGAACAGAGGTGTGTGTTCAAGGAGGTGCTGGAACAGAGGTGTGTGTTCAGGGAGGTGCTGGAACAGAGGTGTGTGTTCAGGGAGGTGCAGGAACAAAGGAGTGTGTTCAGGGAGGTGCAGGAACAGAGGAGTGTGTTCAGGGAGGTACAGGAACAGAGGAGTGTGTTCAGGGAGGTGCTGGAACAGAGGTGTGTGTTCAGGGAGTTGCTGGAACAGACGAGTGTATTCAGGGAGGTGCAGGAACAGAGGGGTGTGTTCAGGGAGGTGCAGGAACAGAGGAGTGTGTTCAGGGAGGTGCAAGAACAGAGGTGTGTGTTCAGGGAGGTGCAGGAACAGAGGAGTGTGTTCAGGGAGGTGCTGGAACAAAGTGTGTTCAGGGAGGTGCAGGAAAAGAGGAGTGTGTTCAGGGAGGTGCAGGAACAGAGGAGTGTGCTCAGTGAGGTGCTGGAACAGAGGAGTGTGTTCAGGGAGGTGCCGGTACAGATTAGTGTGTTCAGGGAGGTGCAGGAACAGAGGTGTGTGTTCAAGGACGTGCAGGAACAGAGGTGTGTGTTCAGGGAGGTGCAGGAACAGAGGAGTGTGTTCAGGGAGGTGCAGGAACAGAGGAGTGTGTTCAGGGAGGTGCAGGAACAGATTAGTGTGTTCAGGGAGGTGCACGAACAGAGGAGTGTGTTCAGCGAGGTGCAGGAACAGAGGAGTGTGTTCAGGGAGGTGCTGGAACAGAGGTGTGTGTTCAGGGAGGTGCAGGAACAGAGGTGTGTGTTCAGGGAGGTGCAGGAACAGAGGAGTGTGTTCAGGGAGGTGCAGGAACAGATTAGTGTGTTCAGGGAGGTGCAGGAACAGATTAGTGTGTTCAGGGAGGTGCAGGAACAGAGGAATGTGTTCAGGGAGGTGCTGGAACAGAGGAGTGTGTTCAGGGAGGTACAGGAACAGAGGTGTGTGTTTAGGGAGGTGCTGGAACAGAGGAGTGTGTTCAGGGAGGTGCTGGAACAGAGGTGTGTGTTCAGGGAGGTGTAGGAACAGAGGTGTGTGTTCAGGGAGGTAAAGGAACAGAGGAGTGTGTTCAGGGAGGTGCAGGAACAGATTAGTGTGTTCAGGGAGGTGCAGGAACAGAGGAGTGTGTTCAGGGAGGTGCAGGAACAGAGGAATGTGTTCAGGGAGGTGCTGGAACAGAGGAGTGTGTTCAGGGAGGTACAGGAACAGAGGTGTGTGTTTAGGGAGGTGGAGGTACAGCTTAGTGTGTTCAGGGAGGTGCAGGAACAGAGGAGTGTGTTCAGGGAGGTGCTGGAACAGAGGAGTGTGTTCAGGGAGGTGCTGGAACAGAGGTGTGTGTTCAGGGAGGTGCAGGAACAGATTAGTGTGTTCAGGGAGGTGCAGGAACAGAGGAATGTGTTCAGGGAGGTGCTGGAACAGAGGAGTGTGTTCAGGGAGGTACAGGAACAGAGGTGTGTGTTTAGGGAGATGCTGGAACAGAGGAGTGTGTTTAGGGAGGTGCTGGAACTGAGGTGTGCGTTCAGGGAGGTGTAGGAACAGAGGTGTGTGTTCAGGGAGGTGCAGGAACAGAGGAGTGTGTTCAGGGAGGTGCAGGAACAGATTAGTGTGTTCAGGGAGGTGCAGGAACAGAGGAGTGTGTTCAGGGAGGTGCAGGAACAGAGGAATGTGTTCAGGGAGGTGCTGGAACAGAGGAGTGTGTTCAGGGAGGTGCTGGAACAGAGGAGTGTGTTGAGGGAGGTGCTGGAACAGAGGTGTGTGTTCAGGGAGGTACTGGAACAGCGGAGTGTGCTCAGGGAGGTGCAGGAACAGAGGAGTGTGTTCAGGGAGGTGTAGGAACAGAGGTTGTGTGTTCAGGGAGGTCCAGGAACAGAGGAGTGTGTTCAGGGAGGTGTAGGAACAGAGGAGTGTGTTCAGGGAGGTGCAGGAACAGAGGAGTGTGTTTAGGGAGGTGCAGGAACAGAGATGTGTGTTTAGGGAGGTGTAAGTATAGAGGAGTGTGTTCAGGGAGGTGTAGGAACAGAGGAATGTGTTCAGGGAGGTGTAGGAACAGAGGAGTGTGTTCAGGGAGGTGCAGCAACAGAGGAGTGTGTTCAGGGAGGTGCAGGAACAGAGGACTGTGTTCAGGGAGGTACAGGAACAGAGGAGTGTGTTCAGGAAGGTACAGGAACAGAGGAGTGTGTTCAGGGAGGTGTAGGAACAGAGGTGTGTGTTCAGGGAGGTGTAGGAACAGAGGTGTGTGTTCAGGGAGGTCCAGGAACAGAGGTGTGTGTTCAGGGAGGTGCAGGAACAGAGGAGTGTGTTCAGGGAGGTGCTGGAACAAAGTGTGTTCAGGGAGGTGCAGGAAAAGAGGAGTGTGTTCAGGGAGGTGCAGGAACAGAGGAGTGTGCTCAGTGAGGTGCTGGAACAGAGGTGTGTGTTCAGCGAGGTGCCGGTACAGATTAGTGTGTTCAGGGAGGTGCAGGAACAGAGGTGTGTGTTCAAGGACGTGCAGGAACAGAGGTGTGTGTTCAGGGAGGTGCAGGAACAGAGGAGTGTGTTCAGGGAGGTGCAGGAACAGAGGAGTGTGTTCAGGGAGGTGCAGGAACAGATTAGTGTGTTCAGGGAGGTGCACGAACAGAGGAGTGTGTTCAGCGAGGTGCAGGAACAGAGGAGTGTGTTCAGGGAGGTGCTGGAACAGAGGTGTGTGTTCAGGGAGGTGGAGGAACAGAGGTGTGTGTTCAGGGAGGTGCAGGAACAGAGGAGTGTGTTCAGGGAGGTGCAGGAACAGAGGAGTGTGTTCAGGGAGGTGCAGGAACAGAGTAGTGTGTTCAGGGAGGTGCACGAACAGAGGAGTGTGTTCAGCGAGGTGCAGGAACAGAGGAGTGTGTTCAGGGAGGTGCTGGAACAGAGGTGTGTGTTCAGGGAGGTGCAGGAACAGAGGTGTGTGTTCAGGGAGGTGCAGGAACAGAGGAGTGTGTTCAGGGAGGTGCAGGAACAGATTAGTGTGTTCAGGGAGGTGCAGGAACAGATTAGTGTGTTCAGGGAGGTACAGGAACAGAGGTGTGTGTTCAGGGATGTGCAGGAACAGAGGAATGTGTTCAGGGAGGTGCTGGAACAGAGGGGTGTGTTCAGGGAGGTGCAAGAACAGAGGTGTGTGTTCAGGGAGGTGCTGGAACAGAGGTGTGTGTTCAGGGAGGTGCTGGAACAGAGGTGTGTGTTCAGGGAGGTGCAGGAACAAAGGAGTGTGTTCAGGGAGGTGCAGGAACAGAGGAGTGTGTTCAGGGAGGTACAGGAACAGAGGAGTGTGTTCAGGGAGGTGCAGGAACAGAGGTGTGTGTTCAGGGAGTTGCTGGAACAGACGAGTGTATTCAGGGAGGTGCAGGAACAGAGGGGTGTGTTCAGGGAGGTGCAGGAACAGAGGAGTGTGTTCAGGGAGGTGCAAGAACAGAGGTGTGTGTTCAGGGAGGTGCAGGAACAGAGGAGTGTGTTCAGGGAGGTGCTGGAACAAAGTGTGTTCAGGGAGGTGCAGGAAAAGAGGAGTGTGTTCAGGGAGGTGCAGGAACAGAGGAGTGTGCTCAGTGAGGTGCTGGAACAGAGGAGTGTGTTCAGGGAGGTGCCGGTACAGATTAGTGTGTTCAGGGAGGTGCAGGAACAGAGGTGTGTGTTCAAGGACGTGCAGGAACAGAGGTGTGTGTTCAGGGAGGTGCAGGAACAGAGGAGTGTGTTCAGGGAGGTGCAGGAACAGAGGAGTGTGTTCAGGGAGGTGCAGGAACAGATTAGTGTGTTCAGGGAGGTGCACGAACAGAGGAGTGTGTTCAGGGAGGTGCAGGAACAGAGGAGTGTGTTCAGGGAGGTGCTGGAACAGAGGTGTGTGTTCAGGGAGGTGCAGGAACAGAGGTGTGTGTTCAGGGAGGTGCAGGAACAGAGGAGTGTGTTCAGGGAGGTGCAGGAACAGATTAGTGTGTTCAGGGAGGTGCAGGAACAGATTAGTGTGTTCAGGGAGGTGCAGGAACAGAGGAATGTGTTCAGGGAGGTGCTGGAACAGAGGAGTGTGTTCAGGGAGGTACAGGAACAGAGGTGTGTGTTTAGGGAGGTGCTGGTACAGAGTAGTGTGTTCAGTGAGGTGCAGGAACAGAGGTGTGTGTTCAGGGAGGTGCTGGAACAGAGGAGTGTGTTCAGGGAGGTGCTGGAACAGAGGTGTGTGTTCAGGGAGGTGCAGGAACAGATAAGTGTGTTCAGGGAGGTGCAGGAACAGAGGAATGTGTTCAGGGAGGTGCTGGAACAGAGGAGTGTGTTCAGGGAGGTACAGGAACAGAGGTGTGTGTTTAGGGAGGTGGAGGTACAGCTTAGTGTGTTCAGGGAGGTGCAGGAACAGAGGAGTGTATTCAGGGAGGTGCTGGAACAGAGGAGTGTGTTCAGGGAGGTGCTGGAACAGAGGTGTGTGTTCAGGGAGGTGCAGGAACAGATTAGTGTGTTCAGGGAGGTGCAGGAACAGAGGAATGTGTTCAGGGAGGTGCTGGAACAGAGGAGTGTGTTCAGGGAGGTACAGGAACAGAGGTGTGTGTTTAGGGAGATGCTGGAACAGAGGAGTGTGTTCAGGGAGGTGCTGGAACTGAGGTGTTCGTTCAGGGAGGTGTAGGAACAGAGGTGTGTGTTCAGGGAGGTGCAGGAACAGAGGAGTGTGTTCAGGGAGGTGCAGGAACAGATTAGTGTGTTCAGGGAGGTGCAGGAACAGAGGAGTGTGTTCAGGGAGGTGCAGGAACAGAGGAATGTGTTCAGGGAGGTGCTGGAACAGAGGAGTGTGTTCAGGGAGGTGCTGGAACAGAGGAGTGTGTTCAGGGAGGTGCTGGAACAGAGGTGTGTGTTCAGGGAGGTACTGGAACAGCGGAGTGTGCTCAGGGAGGTGCAGGAACAGAGGAGTGTGTTCAGGGAGGTGTAGGAACAGAGGTTGTGTGTTCAGGGAGGTCCAGGAACAGAGGAGTGTGTTCAGGGAGGTGTAGGAACAGAGGAGTGTGTTCAGGGAGGTGCAGGAACAGAGGAGTGTGTTTAGGGAGGTGCAGGAACAGAGATGTGTGTTTAGGGAGGTGCAAGTATAGAGGAGTGTGTTCAGGGAGGTGTAGGAACAGAGGAATGTGTTCAGGGAGGTGTAGGAACAGAGGAGTGTGTTCAGGGAGGTGCAGGAACAGAGGAGTGTGTTCAGGGAGGTGCAGGAACAGAGGACTGTGTTCAGGGAGGTACAGGAACAGAGGAGTGTGTTCAGGGAGGTACAGGAACAGAGGAGTGTGTTCAGGGAGGTGTGTGTTCAGGGAGGTGTAGGAACAGAGGTGTGTGTTCAGGGAGGTCCAGGAACAGAGGAGTGTGTTCAGGGAGGTGTAGGAACAGAGGAGTGTGTTCAGGGAGGTGCAGGAACAGAGGAGTGTGTTCAGGAAGGTGCAGGAACAGAGGAGTGTGTTCAGGGAGATGCAGGTAATAGAGGAGTGTGTTCAGGGAGGTGCAGGAGTGTGGAAGTATGTGTTCA
Organism: Homarus gammarus; assembly: GCA_958450375.1. Lineage (NCBI taxonomy): Eukaryota > Metazoa > Arthropoda > Malacostraca > Decapoda > Nephropidae > Homarus > Homarus gammarus. The sequence continues at coordinate 76,776 of CAUDMG010004119.1, forward strand.
GGGAGGTGCAGGAGCGTGGAAGTATGTGTTCAGGAAGGTGCAGGAGCGTGGAAGTATGTGTTCAGTGAGGTGCAGGAGTGTGGAAGTATGTGTTCAGGGAGGTGCAGGAGCGTGGAAGTATGTGTTCAGGGAGGTGCAGGAGCGTGGAAGTATGTGTTCAGGGAGGTGCAGGAATGTGGAAGTATGTGTTCAGGGAGGTGCAGGAGCGTGGAAGTATGTGTTCAGGGAGGTGCAGGAGCGTGGAAGTATGTGTTCAGGGAGGTGCAGGAGTGTGGAAGTATGTGTTCAGGGAGGTGCAGGAGCGTGGAAGTATGTGTTCAGGGAGGTGCAGGAGTGTGGAAGTATGTGTTCAGGGAGGTGCAGGAGCGTGGAAGTATGTGTTCAGGGAGGTGCAGGAATGTGGAAGTATGTGTTCAGGGAGGTGCAGGAATGTGGAAGTATGTGTTCAGGGAGGTGCAGGAGCGTGGAAGTATGTGTTCAGGGAGGTGCAGGAGCGTGGAAGTATGTGTTCAGGGAGGTGCAGGAGCGTGGAAGTATGTGTTCAGGGAGGTGCAGGAGCGTGGAAGTATGTGTTCAGGGAGGTGTAGGAGTGTGGAAGTATGTGTTCAGGGAGGTGTAGGAGTGTGGAAGTATGTGTTCAGGGAGGTGCAGGAGCGTGGAAGTATATGTTCAAGAAGGAGCAGGAGCGTGGAAGTATGTGTTCAGGGAGATAAAGGAGCATGGAAGAACGGAAGTGTGTCTTCTGGGAGGTGCAAGAGCGTAAAAGTATGCGGTCAGGGAGGAGCAGGAGCGTGTAAGTGTGTGCTGAAGAAGGTGCGGGAGCGTGGAAGTATATGTTCAGGGAGGTGCAGGAGCGTGGAAGTATATGTTCAGGGAGGTGCAGGAGCGTGGAAGTATATGTTCAGGGAGGTGCAGGAGCGTTGAAGAATGGAAGTTTATGCTCAGGGATGTGGAGGAGCGTGGAAGAACGGAAGTATTTTGTCAGATAGGTGCAGGAACAGAGGAGTGTGTTCAGGGAGGTGCAGGAACAGAGGTGTGTGTTCAGGGAGGTGCAGGAACAGAGGTGTGTGTTCAAGGAGGTGCAGGAACAGAGGAGTGTGTTCAGGGAGGTGCAGGAACAGAGGAGTGTGTTCAGGGAGGTGCAGGAACAGAGCAGTGTGTTCAGGGAGGTGCAGGAACAAAGGAGTGTGTTCAGGGAGGTGCTGGAACAGAGGTGTGTGTTAAGAGAGGTGCAGGAACAGAGGAATGTGTTCAGGGAGGTGCAAAAACAGAGGTGTGTGTTCAGGGAGGTACAGGAACAGAGGTGTGTGTTCTGGCAGGTGCAGGAACAGAGGAGTGTGTTCAGGGAGGTGCAGGAACAGAGGGGTGTGTTCAGGGAGGTGCTGGAACAGAGGTGTGTGTTCAGGGAGGTACAGGAACAGAGGTGTGTGTTCTGGCAGGTGCAGGAACAGAGGAGTGTGTTCAGGGAGGTGCAGTAACAGAGGAATGTGTTCAGGGAGGTGTAGGAACAAAGGAGTGTGTTTAGGGAGGTGCTGGATCAGAGGAGTGTGTTCAGGGAGGTACAGGAACAGAGGTGTGTGTTCAGGGATGTGCAGGAACAGAGGAATGTGTTCAGGGAGGTGCTGGAACAGAGGGGTGTGTTCAGGGAGGTGCAAGAACAGAGGTGTGTGTTCAGGGAGGTGCTGGAACAGAGGTGTGTGTTCAGGGAGGTGCTGGAACAGAGGTGTGTGTTCAGGGAGGTGCAGGAACAAAGGAGTGTGTTCAGGGAGGTGCAGGAACAGAGGAGTGTGTTCAGGGAGGTACAGGAACAGAGGAGTGTGTTCAGGGAGGTGCAGGAACAGAGGTGTGTGTTCAGGGAGTTGCTGGAACAGACGAGTGTATTCAGGGAGGTGCAGGAACAGAGGGGTGTGTTCAGGGAGGTGCAGGAACAGAGGAGTGTGTTCAGGGAGGTGCAAGAACAGAGGTGTGTGTTCAGGGAGGTGCAGGAACAGAGGAGTGTGTTCAGGGAGGTGCTGGAACAAAGTGTGTTCAGGGAGGTGCAGGAAAAGAGGAGTGTGTTCAGGGAGGTGCAGGAACAGAGGAGTGTGCTCAGTGAGGTGCTGGAACAGAGGAGTGTGTTCATGGAGGTGCCGGTACAGATTAGTGTGTTCAGGGAGGTGCAGGAACAGAGGTGTGTGTTCAAGGACGTGCAGGAACAGAGGTGTGTGTTCAGGGAGGTGCAGGAACAGAGGAGTGTGTTCAGGGAGGTGCAGGAACAGAGGAGTGTGTTCAGGGAGGTGCAGGAACAGATTAGTGTGTTCAGGGAGGTGCACGAACAGAGGAGTGTGTTCAGGGAGGTGCAGGAACAGAGGAGTGTGTTCAGGGAGGTGCTGGAACAGAGGTGTGTGTTCAGGGAGGTGCAGGAACAGAGGTGTGTGTTCAGGGAGGTGCAGGAACAGAGGAGTGTGTTCAGGGAGGTGCAGGAACAGATTAGTGTGTTCAGGGAGGTGCAGGAACAGATTAGTGTGTTCAGGGAGGTGCAGGAACAGAGGAATGTGTTCAGGGAGGTGCTGGAACAGAGGAGTGTGTTCAGGGAGGTACAGGAACAGAGGTGTGTGTTTAGGGAGGTGCTGGAACAGAGGAGTGTGTTCAGGGAGGTGCTGGAACAGAGGTGTGTGTTCAGGGAGGTGCTGGAACAGAGGTGTGTGTTCAGGGAGGTAAAGGAACAGAGGAGTGTGTTCAGGGAGGTGCAGGAACAGATTAGTGTGTTCAGGGAGGTGCAGGAACAGAGGAGTGTGTTCAGGGAGGTGCAGGAACAGAGGAATGTGTTCAGGGAGGTGCTGGAACAGAGGAGTGTGTTCAGGGAGGTACAGGAACAGAGGTGTGTGTTTAGGGAGGTGGAGGTACAGCTTAGTGTGTTCAGGGAGGTGCAGGAACAGAGGAGTGTGTTCAGGGAGGTGCTGGAACAGAGGTGTGTGTTCAGGGAGGTGCTGGAACAGAGGAGTGTGTTCAGGGAGGTGCTGGAACAGAGGTGTGTGTTCAGGGAGGTGCAGGAACAGATTAGTGTGTTCAGGGAGGTGCAGGAACAGAGGAATGTGTTCAGGGAGGTGCTGGAACAGAGGAGTGTGTTCAGGGAGGTACAGGAACAGAGGTGTGTGTTTAGGGAGGTGCTGGAACAGAGGAGTGTGTTCAGGGAGGTGCTGGAACTGAGGTGTGCGTTCAGGGAGGTGTAGGAACAGAGGTGTGTGTTCAGGGAGGTGCAGGAACAGAGGAGTGTGTTCAGGGAGGTGCAGGAACAGATTAGTGTGTTCAGGGAGGTGCAGGAACAGAGGAGTGTGTTCAGGGAGGTGCAGGAACAGAGGAATGTGTTCAGGGAGGTGCTGGAACAGAGGAGTGTGTTCAGGGAGGTGCTGGAACAGAGGAGTGTGTTCAGGGAGGTGCTGGAACAGAGGTGTGTGTTCAGGGAGGTACTGGAACAGCGGAGTGTGCTCAGGGAGGTGCAGGAACAGAGGAGTGTGTTCAGGGAGGTGTAGGAACAGAGGTTGTGTGTTCAGGGAGGTCCAGGAACAGAGGAGTGTGTTCAGGGAGGTGTAGGAACAGAGGAGTGTGTTCAGGGAGGTGCAGGAACAGAGGAGTGTGTTTAGGGAGGTGCAGGAACAGAGATGTGTGTTTAGGGAGGTGCAAGTATAGAGGAGTGTGTTCAGGGAGGTGTAGGAACAGAGGAATGTGTTCAGGGAGGTGTAGGAACAGAGGAGTGTGTTCAGGGAGGTGCAGGAACAGAGGAGTGTGTTCAGGGAGGTGCAGGAACAGAGGAGTGTGTTCAGGGAGGTACAGGAACAGAGGAGTGTGTTCAGGGAGGTGTAGGAACAGAGGTGTGTGTTCAGGGAGGTGTAGGAACAGAGGTGTGTGTTCAGGGAGGTCCAGGAACAGAGGAGTGTGTTCAGGGAGGTGTAGGAACAGAGGAGTGTGTTCAGGGAGGTGCAGGAACAGAGGAGTGTGTTCAGGAGGTGCAGGAACAGAGGAGTGTGTTCAGGGAGATGCAGGTAATAGAGGAGTGTGTTCAGGGAGGTGCAGGAGTGTGGAAGTATGTGTTCAGGGAGGTGCAGGAGCGTGGAAGTATGTGTTCAGGGAGGTGCAGGAGCGTGGAAGTATGTGTTCAGGGAGGTGCAGGAGCGTGGAAGTATGTGTTCAGGGAGGTGCAGGAGTGTGGAAGTATGTGTTCAGGGAGGTGCAGGAGTGTGGAAGTATGTGTTCAGGGAGGTGCAGGAGCGTGGAAGTATGTGTTCAGGGAGGTGCAGGAGCGTGGAAGTATGTGTTCAGGGAGGTGCAGGAGTGTGGAAGTATGTGTTCAGGGAGGTGCTGGAGCGTGGAAGTATGTGTTCAGGGAGGTGCAGGAGCGTGGAAGTATGTGTTCAGGGAGGTGCAGGAGTGTGGAAGTATGTGTTCAGGGAGGTGCAGGAGCGTGGAAGTATGTGTTCAGGGAGGTGCAGGAGTGTGGAAGTATGTGTTCAGGGAGGTGCAGGAGCGTGGAAGTATGTGTTCAGGGAGGTGCAGGAATGTGGAAGTATGTGTTCAGGGAGGTGCAGGAATGTGGAAGTATGTGTTCAGGGAGGTGCAGGAGCGTGGAAGTATGTGTTCAGGGAGGTGCAGGAGCGTGGAAGTATGTGTTCAGGGAGGTGCAGGAGCGTGGAAGTATGTGTTCAGGGAGGTGCAGGAGCGTGGAAGTATGTGTTCAGGGAGGTGTAGGAGTGTGGAAGTATGTGTTCAGGGAGGTGTAGGAGTGTGGAAGTATGTGTTCAGGGAGGTGCAGGAGCGTGGAAGTATATGTTCAATTAGGTGCAGGAGCGTGGAAGTATGTGTTCAGGGAGATAAAGGAGCATGGAAGAACGGAAGTGTGTCTTCTGGGAGGTGCAAGAGCGTAAAAGTATGCGGTCAGGGAGGAGCAGGAGCGTGTAAGTGTGTGCTGAAGAAGGTGCGGGAGCGTGGAAGTATATGTTCAGGGAGGTGCAGGAGCGTGGAAGTATATGTTCAGGGAGGTGCAGGAGCGTTGAAGAATGGAAGTTTATGCTCAGGGATGTGGAGGAGCGTGGAAGAACGGAAGTATTTTGTCAGATAGGTGCAGGAACAGAGGAGTGTGTTCAGGGAGGTGCAGGAACAGAGGTGTGTGTTCAGGGAGGTGCAGGAACAGAGGTGTGTGTTCAAGGAGGTGCAGGAACAGAGGAGTGTGTTCAGGGAGGTGCAGGAACAGAGGAGTGTGTTCAGGGAGGTGCAGGAACAGAGGAGTGTGTTCAGGGAGGTGCAGGAACAAAGGAGTGTGTTCAGGGAGGTGCTGGAACAGAGGTGTGTGTTCAGAGAGGTGCAGGAACAGAGGAATGTGTTCAGGGAGGTGCAGAAACAGAGGTGTGTGTTCAGGGAGGTACAGGAACAGAGGTGTGTGTTCTGGCAGGTGCAGGAACAGAGGAGTGTGTTCAGGGAGGTGCAGGAACAGAGGGGTGTGTTCAGGGAGGTGCTGGAACAGAGGTGTGTGTTCAGGGAGGTACAGGAACAGAGGTGTGTGTTCCGGCAGGTGCAGGAACAGAGGAGTGTGTTCAGGGAGGTGCAGTAACAGAGGAATGTGTTCAGGGAGGTGTAGGAACAAAGGAGTGTGTTTAGGGAGGTGCTGGATCAGAGGAGTGTGTTCAGGGAGGTACAGGAACAGAGGTGTGTGTTCAGGGATGTGCAGGAACAGAGGAATGTGTTCAGGGAGGTGCTGGAACAGAGGGGTGTGTTCAGGGAGGTGCAAGAACGGAGGTGTGTGTTCAGGGAGGTGCTGGAACAGAGGTGTGTGTTCAGGGAGGTGTTGGAACAGAGGTGTGTGTTCAGGGAGGTGCAGGAACAAAGGAGTGTGTTCAGGGAGGTGCAGGAACAGAGGAGTGTGTTCAGGGAGGTACAGGAACAGAGGAGTGTGTTCAGGGAGGTGCAGGAACAGAGGTGTGTGTTCAGGGTGCTGACGATGTTCAGGGAGGTGCTGGAACAGAGGTGTGTGTTCAGGGAGGTGCAGGAACAGAGGAGTGTGTTCAGGGAGGTGCAGGAACAGAGGTGTGTGTTCAGGGAGGTGCAGGAACAGAGGAGTGTGTTCAGGGAGGTGCTGGAACAAAGTGTGTTCAGGGAGGTGCAGGAAAAGAGGAGTGTGTTCAGGGAGGTGCAGGAACAGAGGAGTGTGCTCAGTGAGGTGCTGGAACAGAGGAGTGTGTTCAGGGAGGTGCCGGTACAGATTAGTGTGTTCAGGGAGGTGCAGGAACAGAGGTGTGTGTTCAAGGACGTGCAGGAACAGAGGTGTGTGTTCAGGGAGGTGCAGGAACAGAGGAGTGTGTTCAGGGAGGTGCAGGAACAGAGGAGTGTGTTCAGGGAGGTGCAGGAACAGATTAGTGTGTTCAGGGAGGTGCAGGAACAGAGGAGTGTGTTCAGGGAGGTGCAGGAACAGAGGAGTGTGTTCAGGGAGGTGCTGGAACAGAGGTGTGTGTTCAGGGAGGTGCAGGAACAGAGGTGTGTGTTCAGGGAGGTGCAGGAACAGAGGAGTGTGTTCAGGGAGGTGCAGGAACAGATTAGTGTGTTCAGGGAGGTGCAGGAACAGATTAGTGTGTTCAGGGAGGTGCAGGAACAGAGGAGTGTGTTCAGGGAGGTGCAGGAACAGAGGAGTGTGTTCAGGGAGGTGCAGGAACAGAGGAGTGTGTTCAGGGAGGTGCTGGAACAGAGGAGTGTGTTCAGGGAGGTGCAGGAACAGAGGTGTGTGTTCAGGGAGGTGCTGGAACAGAGGAGTGTGTTCAGGGAGGTGCTGGAACAGAGGTGTGTGTTCAGGGAGGTGCAGGAACAGATTAGTGTGTTCAGGGAGGTGCAGGAACAGAGGAGTGTGTTCAGGGAGGTGCAGGAACAGAGGAGTGTGTTCAGGGAGGTGCTGGAACAGAGGAGTGTGTTCAGGGAGGTACAGGAACAGAGGTGTGTGTTTAGGGAGGTGCAGGTACAGCTTAGTGTGTTCAGGGAGGTGCAGGAACAGAGTAGTGTATTCAGGGAGGTGCTGGAACAGAGTATTGTGTTCAGGGAGGTGCTGGAACAGAGGTGTGTGTTCAGGGAGGTGCTGGAACAGAGGAGTGTGTTCAGGGAGGTGCAGGAACAGAGGAATGTGTTCAGGGAGGTGCTGGAACAGAGGAGTGTGTTCAGGGAGGTACAGGAACAGAGGTGTGTGTTTAGGGAGGTGCTGGAACAGAGGAGTGTGTTCAGGGAGGTGCTGGAACAGAGGTGTGCGTTGAGGGAGGTGTAGGAACAGAGGTGTGTGTTCAGGGAGGTGCAGGAACAGAGGAGTGTGTTCAGGGAGGTGCAGGAACAGATTAGTGTGTTCAGGGAGGTGCAGGAACAGAGGAGTGTGTTCAGGGAGGTGCAGGAACAGAGGAATGTGTTCAGGGAGGTGCTGGAACAGAGGAGTGTGTTCAGGGAGGTACAGGAACAGAGGTGTGTGTTTAGGGAGGTGCAGGTACAGCTTAGTGTGTTCAGGGAGGTGCAGGAACAGAGGAGTGTATTCAGGGAGGTGCTGGAACAGAGGAGTGTGTTCAGGGAGGTGCTGGAACAGAGGTGTGTGTTCAGGGAGGTGCTGGAACAGAGGAGTGTGTTCAGGGAGGTGCTGGAACAGAGGTGTGTGTTCAGGGAGGTACTGGAACAGCGGAGTGTGCACAGGGAGGTGCAGGAACAGAGGAGTGTGTTCAGGGAGGTGCAGGTATAGAGGAGTGTGTTCAGGGAGGTGCAGGTACAGATTAGTGTGTTCAGGGAGGTGCAGGTACAGATTAGTGTGTTCAGGGAGGTGCAGGAACAAAGGAGTGTGTTCAGGGAGGTACAGGAACAGAGGAGTGTGTTCAGGGAGGTGTAGGAACAGAGGAGTGAGTTCAGGGAGGTGCAGGAACAAAGGAGTTTGTTTAGGGAGGTGCAAGTATAGAGGAGTGTGTTTAGGGAGGTGCAAGTATAGAGGAGTGTGTTCAGGGAGGTGCAGGAACAGAGGAGTGTGTTCAGGGAGGTACAGGAACAGAGGAGTGTGTTCAAGGAGGTGCAGGAACAGAGGAGTGTGTTTAGGGAGGTGCAGGAACAGAGGAGTGAGTTCAGGGAGGTGCAGGAACAGAGGAGTGTGTTTAGGGAGGTGCAGGTATAGAGGAGTATGTTCAGGGAGGTGCAGGAACAGCGGAGTGTGTTCAGGGAGGTCCACCGTGGTGTTATTCGTATCGTTGTGTACACTCATCACTAAACAAGAGAACACTATGGGGTCCGCCTTTCCCATGGTTGAATAACACTTGGGTAGGCTTAACACTCTGGTAGGTGGCGGAATAAACCGGTATATTAGTATTAAATATTTAACAACGAGGTCACAGCTGCTCACCCTACACTACAACACTAAAAATTACAACCATAAAATAACATACAACCATGAGATAAAATACAACCATGAAATACAATACTATACAATAAAATACAATCGCAAAACAAAATAATCTCAACAAAATTTCATTCACTGTTACGTTCATTACGAGGACGACCAGAGGAGCTATTTGTAAACATGGTGAGTGATATTGATGACATTGGAGAAAAATTAACAATGTAAGAGGTGATGTTTCCCCTGAGAGCATGTGTACCAGTGTTATGTTGATGGGGAGGTGGTAGTTCCCATCACAGACATCATTCTTCTTTCTTCTTTTCTCTGGTAGTCTTCTCTTTCCCTTCATTCTCCTTTCCACCTTCTTTCTGACAATCTATCTTAATCTCTCTTTCGTTTCCCTTCTATTCTTTCCCTTTTTCCTCACTCTAAACACACTCTTCCTTCCTTCCTTCCTTCCTTCCTTCTCCCCTTCTTACCCTAGTAGCCATCCTTCCCCATTCCTTCTCTTTTTGTCACTTTGGCGATCTCTCTTTCCTCCCTTTCTCTCTCTCCTTCTCTCTCTCCTTCTCCCTTTCTCTCTCTCCTTCTCCCTTTCTCTCTCTCCTTCTCCCTTTCTCTCTCTCTCCTTCTCACTCTCCCTCTCTCCTCCCTATCGTTCACTGTCTCTTCTTCTCCCCCTCTCTGCTCCCTCGTTCTCCTTGGTGTCTGATGCTCCACCACACTGTACACTGGTCGTTGTAACTAGTGGTCGTTGTAACCAATGGTCCTTGTAACCACCCGTCCTTGCAAACAGTGGGCCGACCGTGTTGCAGCTGGTCCTCCCCTCAGCCCTTTAGAAGAAGAGCAAGAGGAGGAGGAGGAGGAGAGGGAGAGGAAGAGGAGGTGGAGGAAGAAGAGGAGGAGGAGGAAGAAGAGGAGGTGGAGGAAGAGGAGGAGGAAGAGGAGGAGGAGGAGGAGGAGGAGGAAGAAGAGGAGGAGGAGAAGGAAGAAGAGGAGGAGGAGGAGGAAGAAGAGGAGGAGGAAGAAGAGGAGGAGGAGGAAGAAGAGGAGGAGGAGGAGTCTCGGGTGTTGCATCATTGAACACTCTTATCACAGCCATCAAATATTTGTTCACTAGATCAATCGAGACTCGGAAGCGGCTTTGCATATTGATGAGCCTGATTTCCCGGACTCGTGTACGGTCAACATTTGTATTCTGAATGTGCTACTGTGGGAGGGGGGGGGGAGGGGTCAGGTGTGTAGTGGCCCCCCCTGTGTTAAATTCTTCCTTTTTGTGGGCGTGCTCAGGTGTGTTTGTGTGTGTGTAGTGGGGGTTGTTCAAATGTGTGTGTGTGGGGGGGTGTGTTCAGGTGTGTGCGTGGGGGAGCAGGGTGTTCAAGTGTGTAGTGGCCCCCCGTATGTTAAATTCATTTTGTGTGTGTGTGTTTTGGGATGTTCATGTATGTGTGTTTGTGGGTGGGGGGGGGGGTGTTCACGTGTTTGTGCAAGCATGTTCAGGTGTGTGTGTGGAGGGGGAAGTTCAGGTGTGTATGTGTGGCGAAACGTGTAGGTGTATGCGTGGAGGATGTTCAGGTGTGTAGAAATGTTCAGAGGTGTTTGTGTCAGAGGTGTTCAGGTGTGTAGAAGTCGTCAGGTATTCAGGTGTGTAGAGGTCATCAGGTGTGCTTTTGTGGCCCATATTTTAGAGTACTTTGTTATATAATTAATTAATATCAACATTTAATTAGGGTATTATTTTCACGGGGACGATGAATAATAAGGGGAGGGGGGATGGGGTGTTATAGTAAAGTGGGGGTAGGGTAAAGGGTAAGGGAGGGTAAAGGGTAGGGTAGGGTAAAGGGTAGGGTAGGGTGTAGGGTAGGGTGAAGGATAGGGTAGGGTAGGGTAGGGTAAAGGGTAGGGTAGAGTAAAGGGTAGGGTAGAGTAAAGGGTAGGGTAGTGTAAAGGGTATGGCGGCTTCAGTTCACCCCCCCCCCCCAGCTGTGCCTGACTTCACTGAGTTTGGTGGGAGTGGGTTAGTTATCCTAGGTTAAGTTGGATCTGGTAATGTTAGGATAATTTAGCACATATTAAGTTTCATTATCTTAAGCTAGGTTCTTTACCTAATGATACGGAAAAGTAAAAAAAATGAAATAATAATAATCGGTACTTCAACATATAAAGTTCTTGACAATGACAGCAGAGAGAGAGAGAGAGAGAGAGAGAGAGAGAGAGAGAGAGCACAATAAAACACTATATCTTACTCACTTTAAAACACTACTAACCATTAACTCTTTACTGTGTTCGTTCTGTTTGGTCTTCTGTACGACTACCCTTCCAGCTACTTAAATGTCTTGTCAAACAAAATATATCCGTCGCTGCCTGGCGTATGAGCATTCCGTTTCGTGTTATAATTAGATTAATACCGGGGAATATAACGGTTGGATAATTTATTTTAATTGAATTATCTACTGTGATGTATGACCAGCTCGTTATGGCTTATTTTAAAGAGTAATTACGAGACAAAAATAACTACGTTATCGCTTAGTTGCCTTGAAAAAAACTATTCTGTATGTTTACGTAGAAACGGTAATGAAAATGTCTCCCAAAAGCAACACCAGATACTGCGACACCAAACGCAACAATACTAATCATTACATATAATAAAAATACAAAAATTTTAGCAACTTACCAGAGTCGTCGAGCCGTCCCAGCTAATGACGACGCCACAGCCTCCCACCCCGACACAAGAGCTGGCCGCACATGATACACTTAAATCACCACAAATTTTGTAAAATAACTACTATTTATATCCCTTTACGAACTCAATATATGATTATGTATGCACAGTATCGCTATTTATAACACTTGGGTCACTTTAAGCACGAATAATTACGTAATACACTGTTATTTACTGGCACTTTAATATACTTACAGAAAACGGGAAGAGAGTCAACAAAATGTCACTGCGGAACGAAACTTATTATCCAATTTTAATACTTTTCCGAGTCCTTTCATTATATGATTTTTAGCTCAGAATTATCTATAAATATTCTGATAACATGTTTTTGCACTGAGATAGATGAATAACCACTTAATGCAAGAAATGAAGAATCAATTCGCAAGCACTGATAACCAACCAGCCAACTCCGGAGTTCCTGGGAGGGGATACACTTTTGTCAATACCTTGGCCATACATCTTTCGAATGTTACAAGTCCGCACATAATACTGTATTATTATTATTATTATTATTATTATTATTATTATTATTATTATTATTATTATTATTATTATTATTATTATTATTATTATTACGTCATTAGTCTATACGTACAGCGCATTTTAGTTAAAATACATGTCAATAAATCCATCACCATCAACACGCTTGTTGACACTGTTCAGTCGGAAACATTGACAAGTATGTTTAGAATATTCATGATGCACACCTACCTGAGAGCTTCTACCTGTGTTTATTCTTGTGTCTGTGGTACCTGTACTTGTACCTGTATTTGTATCTGTTGTAATTCTTGTGTATAAAACCTCCGTATGTATCGTTGTATTTCATAATGTTTTGATATGAGTTAGAGAGCTGTTGTATTTATTAAACATGAAGTCCAAACCTGTCCTGGACGACACACGTCAGGTAAGAGTCCACACCTGACCTTGGAGGCTTCATTACCCACCGAGGCTGGTGTTCATAACATCTGTAAATTCCTGAAATGCTGTCGAGACCTTACGAGAGTCACTGGAGACCTCGGTAGATACTTTTCGGATCTTATGAACTCTCCAGTCCTGTGGAAACTGGACGAGGACTCTCCAGAATCCTAAAATTGCCTCTTTAATGTCGACATCGTCCCACTGGCTGGAGTTCTTGAGAAATACCTCCTGGAGGTTGTCAAAGGTGAACCCCGAGAAGGTGGAATTCTGGAGACGTTCTTGTGTTCCAGATTAATTGTTTCTCAGCTGTGTTTTACCTGGGACCGGGAGGTGGGGTGGGGATGAGGTGGGAGGTAAGTAGGGGAGGGTGGGTGGGGCTAAGCAGGAGTTGGCGGGGGTTAAATAGGGGTGGGTGGGGGTTAAGTATAGGTAGATAGGGGTGGTGGGGGTTAAGTAGGGGTGGGTAGCGTTAAGTAGAGGTGGTTGAGGGTTAAGCAGGGGTGGGTAGGGTTAAGTAGAGGTGGTTGAGGGTTAAGCAGGGGTGGGTAGGGTTAAGTAGAGGTGGTTGAGGGTTAAGCCTTCGAAAGCCCAGTAAATACTCTTATTATGTCTCTCTCCTATCCTTTTTTACCTTTCTATCTCTCTTTCTCTCGCTCTTTCTATCTCTTGTAAATTCACTCTTTCTCACTCTGTTTCCCTCTATCTCTCTCTCTCTTTCTATCTCTTTCTATCTCTCTCTCTCTCTCTCTCTCTCTCTCTCTCTCTCTCTCTCTCTCTCTCTCTCTCCCGCTCAATAAATTACACATCCAACAACAGTCCCATGAGAACTTTCCCCCAATATTAACTTCTTCCCGTACCCGACTCCCACACAATATCGAGTTTGCATCCCCGAATTAATACTAAAGTTACCCATTGATAAAAAAGAAAACCGTACGACAACAGAAAACGGGAATAAAAATAAACTACAATTATGGCCAAAGTTAATAGAATATTCATGGTGGGAATATATGTATAAGTATGTCCACAGTTATGTATATATCAGTATATTCATGGGTTTTAAATACATGTATGCTAGTATATCTTCTAAATATAATCAGAATAATGCAATAAATATAATGTATTAGAATATACATTGTACATTTACTTAAGTATATGTATAACTAGGGATACTAAAACATACTATTATATTCAACCGTCTGTATTCCACATCCTTGAATATATCCATAACAGTACATGGTAGCTGTTACAAGTATGCTGGTATATCCCAAGAGGACAATTCACTGGAAAAAATGGGGCTCCTCGTATTTGTTTGAGCCGTGTGTAATAGGGAGCTCGTGTTATTAACATTTTTACTGCCACTGAATACTAAAAGTGTGCTTATTGTGTGTGTGTGGGGGGGGGGGGAGAAGGGGGGTGAGATAGAGGGGAGAAGGGGAAGAAATAGATTAGAGATAAGTGAGAGAGATTAAGAAATAGTGTGAGAGAGAGAGAGAGAGAGAGAGAGAGAGAGAGAGTGAGAGAGAGAGATTCATACATACATGCATACATATATATTGGTTGCCCCTTGTGTAACGAGGATTGCCGGCCCAAGGACTACCTAAGCGTGAATTTGTTCAATGAATAGTCCTAGAAAACCCGGACAACTCGCCAACTGCACTGGCTAATCATTACCCCGGAACACGATCATCAAATCGATTAAAATCCAGGTCCTTAATTACTTGCCCATAGTTGCGCCCTACCCGGGGATCGAACCCTCAGTTTGCGAGGCGAGAATGCTGACCACTACGCCATAGGTCGCCATATGCACATATTGTACATATATACATATATCACCATCACCACCAACACCATCACTTTTCTCACCATCACCATCATCGTCCTCAACATCATCACCATCAACACCACCACCACCATCACTTTTCTCACCATCACCATCATCGTCCTCAACATCATCACCATCAACACCACCAACACCATCACTTTTCTCACCATCACCATCATCGTCCTCAACATCATCACCATCAACACCACCATCACCATCAACACCACCATCACTATCCTCATTAACACCATCACTATCTTCACTATCCTCATTAACACCATCACTATCCTCACCATCTCATCCTGCCCAGCCAAATAACTTTTCACCCTTGCTAATGACATTAAATTTTCAGTAGCAAGAATTTGTCCGTAAATTAACTTCTTTGTGCGGGAATTTGAGAATTTTATCGGGGAATTTTTTCTCGTAATTAATATTTTTGGAGCTAGATAATTATTTGGAGGTAATTAATATTTTGTAGATAATTATTTTTTTTATCATGGAAATTACGACTTTATCCGCTGGTTTGTTAAAGGTCATTATAATATTGTATTTATTTTTTGTTTTACGAATTTATGAAGGGACAGACAGACAGACAGACAGACAGACAGACAGACAAAAATGATAGAAGATAAACAGATAGATCATTGGATTGGAAAGAGAGAGAGAGAGAGAGAGAGAGAGAGAGAGAGAGCTGGACAGGGCCACCTTGTATCAAAATTTTCACTACAATTGCCTCTCTTTTTCATTCCTTCTTCCCTTTTTCGTCTTTATTCACGTATTTTCATCAGGGTGTCGCTTATCTCTTTATTTTCTAATTATTTTCTCTTTTTCTTTTTTCAGTTTCATTCTTTTCGTTTCATGTTTATTTGTTTTTGTACATTTTAGTCTATTTCTTGTTTTCTTGACCTCTCTCTCTGCTGCTGTCTTGTTCTTTCATTCTTTGTTCCACTATTATTCTATTCCTCATTTGTTTCTTCTCTGGTTGTTTTATTATCCTTCAATATTCTCTTCTTTTAGTCTACCCTCATTTATTATTTGATTTTCTATGCTAACACCCCCCTCTCTCTCCCTCCCTCTCCCTCTCTCCCTCTCCCTCTCCCTCTCTCTCCCGCCCTCTCTCCCCCCTTCTGGAGCCTCCTCCCAGCAGCAGTCACTTTTACTCCACTTATTCTCTTAACAAAAGACAAACTTCCATTAATTTCTTTCTTTTGTTCTTTCTCAAATTTTCACAATGGCCCACAAGTGGGTCTCCCTAAGGTAACTTATATATATATATATATATATATATATATATATATATATATATATATATATATATATATATATATATATATATATATATATATATATATATTTATTGTGTGTGATTGGGAACCTGGGTTTCAATCGATTTGCGGATCGTCTTCTGGGGTAATGGTTAGCCAGAGCAGTTGGCGAGTTGTCCGGTCTTCTCTGACTATTCCTTGACACTGGGTCAAGCAGCTCGTTAACTCAGGGTGTGGTTGTTGTGTTGGAGACAGCTTCTACACCTTAAACAAATTCACGCCTAGGTGGCCCTTGGGTCGGTCATCCTCGGTAAACGCGGGGCAGCCATTGTTATTATATTACTATGACTCTCTTGTCAACAATAAACATCTTTTACGCATTTTTAAAGTTAGGATCAGGCTGAAGGAGGTACTGGCCAGAGCCTTTTATGAGTCTCTGAGAGATAAGGAGGCAGAGGTACATCACATACCTGAGATAAGCTATAGCCTGCCAGAGCTACGGTATAGCCTGCCAGAGGTACGGTATAGCCTGCCAGAGGTACGGTATAGCCTGCCAGAGGTACGGTATAGCCTGCCAGAGCTACGGTATAGCCTGCCAGAGGTACGGTATAGCCTGCCAGAGCTACGGTATAGCCTACCAGAGGTACGGTATAGCCTGCCAGAGCTACGGTATAGCCTGCCAGAGGTACGGTATAGCCTGCCAGAGGTACGGTATAGCCTGCCAGAGGTACGGTATAGCCTTCCAGAGGTACGGTATAGCCTGCCAGAAGTACGGTATAGCCTGCCAGAGGTACGGTATAGCCTTCCAGAAGTACGGTATAGCCTTCCAGAGGTACGGTATAGCCTTCCAGAAGTACGGTATAGCCTTCCAGAGGTACGGTATAGCCTTCCAGAAGTACGGTATAGCCTGCCAGAGGTACGGTATAGCCTGCCAGAAGTACGGTATAGTCTGCCAGAGGTACGGTATAGCCTGCCAGAGGTACGGTATAGCCTGCCAGAGGTACGGTATAGCCTGCCAGAAGTACGGTATAGTCTGCCAAAGGTAAGGTATAGCTTGCCAGAGGTACGATATAGCCTGCCAGAAGTACGGTATAGCCTGCCAGAGGTACGGTATAGCCTGCCAGAAGTACGGTATAGTCTGCGAGAGGTACGGTATAGCCTGCCAGAGGTAAGGTATAGCCTGCCAGAGGTACGGTATAGTCTGCCAGAGGTACGGTATAGCCTGCCAGAGGTACGATATAGCCTGCCAGAGGTACGATATAGCCTGCCAGAGGTACAAGAACAGATTAAAAAGTCACATGTTGAAAAAAAGAAATGAACAGTTAACACGTGAATCACTAGATGTAATTAGACAGCGCCAACTACCATGAGAGACGAGACACGTGAGGAGAAAGACAGATGAAGGATAGTTAAAGATAAACAAGGGAGAGAGGAAGACAAGGTAAATTAAGACTCACAAGAATTAAAAATAATGAATAAACTCGGTAAGGAGGACACGGTAAGAGGAGCAATTACTTATAATTTAGGCAAGAGGCAGGAGAGCTCGAGGGCTAGTGTATGGGGAGGTACTGAGGCAGGTTAGGTGAATGGTGCAAGGTCAGGCTGCTAGGGGTGTGAGGTCAGGCTGCTAGGGGTGTGAGGTCAGGCTGCTAGGGGTGTGAGGTCAGGCTGCTAGGGGTGTGACGTCAGGGTGCCAGAGGGGTGAGGTCAGGCTGCCAGAGGGGTGAGGTCAGGCTGCTAGGGGTGTGACGTCAGGGTGCCAGAGGGGTGAGGTCAGGCTGCTAGGGGTATGAGGTCAGGCTGCCAGAGGGGTGAGGTCAGGCTGCTAGTTGTGTGACGTCAGGGTGCTAGGGGTGTGAGGTCAGGGTGCTAGGGGTGTGAGGTCAGGCTGCTAGGGGTGTGACGTCAGGGTGCTAGGGGTGTGAGGTCAGGCTGCTAGGGGTGTGAGGTCAGGCTGCTAGGGGTGTGACGTCAGGGTGCTAGGGGTGTGAGGTCAGGGTGTGAGGTCAGGCTGCTAGGGGTGTGAGGTCAGGGTGCCAGAAGTGTGAGGTCAGGCTGCCAGAAGTGTGAGGTCAGGCTGCCAGGGGTGTGACGTCAGGTTGCTAGGGGTGTGAGGTCAGGGTGTGAGGTCAGGCAGCTAGGGGTGTGAGGTCAGGCTGCTAGGGGTGTGAGGTCAGGTTGCCAGAGGTGTGAGGTCAGGTTGCCAGAGGATGTGAGATCAGGATGAAAGAGGTACTGCGAGGTCAGGCTACTAGAGGCATGAGGTCAAGCTGTCAGAGGTACAGTACACCATCAGGCTAGTACGACTGTGAGGTCAAGCTGTCAGAGGTACGAGACTCGATATGGTGGTTAATTGACTTAGGATTATGTGAACGGGGATTAAGGGACATGGTATTTAATATTAATTACCTTACTATTAGTAGTAGTGGGATTACCTGACCTGGGGTTAATTAAAATAGGATTTATTAGACCTCGGGATTGATTTTACCTGGCCTTAATTGACCTAACAAGCGGTGTATGACGGAAATATGTTGGCACAGGGGGATGTTGAGAGGAGAGTAGAGAGAAAGGGAGTAAAGGAAGGGAGAGAGATGGGGAGGAAGGGTGAGTGAGGGAGGATATGTAGGAGGGGTGGAAGGGAGAGAGATGGGGAGGAAGGGAGAGTGAGGGAGGATATGTAGGAGGGATGGAAGAGAGAGAGAGAGATATAGAGAAAGAGAAAATGATGTGGGAATGGAAGGAAGAAAGATGAAGGAAAGACGAGGGAAGGAAGAGAAAGAGAGAGGAAGAAACGAATACAGATAGAAAAAAATATAACAAGGAAGAAATTCATGAAGAAAAAAGAACAAAAAACATAAAAAATTAAAAAATAAAATAAAAAATAAATCGAAAACTAAAAAGGGATTAAAATATTGGACCACTTCCCATTTTCTGTTGACCATTGTACAGTAGTGAAGCGGCTAAAAACTACCACCGACATTTCCTATTATTGTAGCGGTTTTGTGGCTATATTATTATACTATAGGACATAATATAACCAAAACAACATGGGGATCCCTTATATTTTTTTGTCCTTGGCCTAATTTTATTGTAATGAGAAAAAACTGGATTTATCATATGGGGGGGGGGGGGATAATGGTATTTGGGATGACTGTCTTTGTGTGTGTGTGTGTGTGTGTGTGTGTGTGTGTTTCTCTTTCATTTTTAATATTTTTGCTTTTAATTGTTTGTTTATGTTAATTTATCTTCTTCCTTCTCCCTTTCTCCTATTATCTGTTTATTTACTAATTCATCTATTCATCTGTTCCTCCTTCTGTCTAAATTTTCCTTTCCCTCACTCCTTTTTCTATCTGTTTTCCTTGATCTCTCTCTCTCTCTCTCTCTCTCTCTCTCTCTCTCTCTCTCTCTCTCTCTCTCTCTCTCTCTACGGATTCACAGGCTGTGTTAAGTGACGAAACATAGAATTTTACATAATCCGAAAATGAATTGACTCATCAAAATTACCAATCAGTCCCGGTAAAACACCAGGTCACGGTAAAATATAGTCAGTCACGGTAAAACACCAGTCAGTCACGGTAAAAAAAACAGTCAGTCACGGTAAAGCACCAGTCAGTCACGGTAAAACACCAGTCAGTCACGGTAAAAAAAAACCAGTCAATCACGGTAAAGCACCCAGTCAATAACAACGGCTTCCTCCACTCTGGTTGAGTCTGATGAGGTGGATTCTTTCCCCTCACCTGGCTACCATACTCATACCTGGGGATTATTTTACCTGTACTTAATCCCCTGTACTTTGATACCTGCCCTAGGAGATGTACCTGTCCATAGAATTACACCTGCCTTTGGAGATGCACCTGTCCTTGGAGATGCACCTGTCCTTGGAGACGCACCTGTCAAAAGGACTGGTAATATTCTCGTCCAATATCAGTTGAATCAAGTGGGTCTTTGGACAACACTGAGGGTGGAGGGAAGTTAGTTGAGCAGTCTGGTGAAAAATACCTGCGCTGTGAAGGTGGAACTTGTGCCAATTGTCCTAATGACTGCTGAGTGTGTGTGTGTGTTTGTGCTTGCCCCTGTATGTGAGTGAGTGAGTGAGTCCGTGCGTGAGTGCGTGTTTAGCTTAGAGGTAGTGTGCTTATTTAGTTGGTTATTGTTTTTAAATGTGGGCGACCTATACGTAGAAAACACACAAAAACTTACACTCTCAAACAATAAACAAATTTGGGGGGTAAACAACACAAATTTCAGGGACTTAGAAACACATAAAGTCATATAACTTAACTTTTTAGGTCTAATATTGTGTTTCTTTAGTCGCTACACAAAACTTCTCTCCATCTTAACACTCCTCGTAAGAACACAGACAAGAAAAGACGCTGATGCCAGGGTGATAAACTTTACAGAGCAGAATTAGCATAGTTAACCTCGCCGGTGCTCTATGGTGTGGAAGTCCCCCCCCCTATCATCCCCTCCACCACCGCCTTCCCCTTCCCCTCCCCCTACCCCTTTCCCCCTTCCCCCCCATCAGGATCCAGTTAGCTGTGAATGTTGAGAAGCTTCTAGTACTGGCTCTCCACAACCCTGGGTCAAAATTGTCAAGAGTACGGACGATAAATATTTCCCCTTTACATAGATCAGAAGGAATCTGTCCAAGCCGAAAAACTATGAAATTTAAATAGTTCCCAAGATAAGTTTACGGTAACCTCCTCGTTTAACTATAGGTATTAAAATGCATCTAATTGGCTCACTTAAACTATCACACAAAATAGGGATTCTTAGAGGTTTATAATTAAAAAAAATAATTTCACCACCTTTGAGGATATCAGAAAATCTCTTAACTAATACACAGATGAAATTGGTAAAGTTTGCAAATTATTTTCACTTGAACTAAAATTAGCTAAAGATGGAGAAAATGAGCAAAAATGAGAATAGGTTTAAATAAATTTGTCAAAAAAAAAAAAATTATCATATGACTTGTAATATTTTTTGGTAATTTACTGATTATGTTGTGGTGAAAGTGATGATCAATTTCAAAATATATTAAAGTGATAATGAATGAAAATGACCTCGGCTTTCCCTTGATTTTCTATTTAAAAAGTTTATTAACAACGGAATGAGATGAAAATTTACTCAATGGTTTTCTTCAAGTTCACAAACCAGTCGAACTTAACTCCAGTTGGTCTCAGTAAACTTGGTCAGGTCGAGTGTCTGTCTCTAGCTTGAATTAAGTCGAGGGTTTAATTGTTGAGTGTTTGTGTGTGTGTGTGTGTTTAGGTGGTGGTGGTGATTGTGGTGATTGTGGTGATGGTGGGAGTGGTGTTGATACTAATAGTGAGGTTAGGTGTTTATGGGTGTGTGTGTGTCCATTTATCTATATCCATCTTTTTATTTCTCTTATTCTCTCTTATCTACCTTTCCACCTGTCCGTTTATCAATTTTTTCATCTCTCTCTCTCTCTCTCTCTCTCTCTCTCTCTCTCTCTCTCTCTCTCTCTCTCTCTCGGGGAAGTCCATGTTCTCATTATAATTCTTTTCTTATTAAGGAAGGAATTTCACCTGCATATCTCAAGACTTACCCGAGAGCCTTTTACGTGAGGTGATGGTTTTCGACGAGAGAGAGAGAGAGAGAGAGAGAGAGAGAGAGACTGATGACAACTTGCATAAATAAATAGATTAGTCGATACACAAGAGGTTGGGAAAGGTGAGACGGATTGAGAAAGAGAATAACAGACAAAACAATGATATAGAGACATTATTCTGTTCATTTTACTTATGATATTCACACACACACACACACACACACACACACACACACACACACACACGTACTTATTCCTACATAAATATACACACATTCTATAATAGGCCGTCCACAGTGACTATAAAATTAACATTACCGAACATTATGTAAATCCAAGGTAATTTTTTGTTCATATATTTAGAGAGCGTAAATTATGTCAGGTTAATTAATTCCGTATTGTAGTAATTTGCATGATAGATTAGTTTTGCGTGTCATTATAGCGGGGTGTCGATTTATCGCTCTGGCCAGTTAGTGTTATGTGATGTATATGTTGCTGGTGTGTGTGTGTGTGTGTGTGAAGAAAACGTTTATACTATGAGTGTGTTTGTGAGAGAGAGAGAGAGAGAGAGAGAGAGAGAGAGAGAGAGAGAGAGAGAGAGAGAGAGAGTATGTATATGTATATGTCAAGAAAATGTTTGTAGTGTGTGTGTGTCAATGTGTGTGTGTGTGTGTCAATGTAATAAATAATTAACGGTTTATTGAAAGAGCTTGGCAGCCAGAAGGCTGAAAATATACAGTTACATATTTGGGGAATGGGTTACGAATTACAAATAATATACAAGTAACATAAGTGACACAAATAAGACATATAATAACTTAGATGGGGAAAAGCTCAAACTACAGTTCATTTCAACATAGTGACAGTGTTACAGTATTACAAGTTATTGATAATTTTTACAATGGTTGGGACTGGGCTGTTCTTATAGCGATCAGTTCGTGCACGTATGGGCTGGATGCGGTTGTGGTGTCGCACAGCAATTCTCGGACAAGGGATCTCAGGTGGTAGTAGGAGCCGGTGTCGGGGATGGTGTAGAAGCTTCTTACCAAATTTGCAGATGAGGTCGTGGTGATGGTCAGTGAGAGTCGAAAGGGTCAGTGTGTTGAGCGCTTCTTGATATGTGGAGTAGGAGGGGGAGAGAATAATCTTGCATGCCCTCTTTTGCACTTTTTCTAGGTGTTTACGTTGTGTGGCATTTAGGGAGGAAGACCAGGTGGGGGAGGCATAGGTGAGCTTGGGAAGTATGAATGTTGTGTAAACACTGAGGAGCTCGTGTGCAGGAACTCCGAGGGACTTGAGTCGGCGGAGGAGGTGGAGACGGAAACTGGAGGATTTGACAACTTCATTGACGTGTGGTTTCCAATTTAGTTTGTTGTCTATGGTGACGCCGAGGAGCTTGGTGGAATCTACAACCTGGAGTGTGTTCGGACCTAGAGTAATGGAAGGAGGTGGGACAATGTCGGAGGAGAGGTTGATGTGCATAACCATGGTCTTGGTATGGTTGATGGTGACATGGTTGTTGGTGGCCCAGTTTTGGAGACTGTTCAATAAATCCTGAAGGGCGGTATAGTTGGGAGCAAAATTGTTGACGCTGATCCCAATGGTGGAGTCGTCGACATATTTCCAGCGAGCAGGGGTTTCTCTTAGGGCATCATTGATGAGCATAAGGAAGCAGAGTGGTCCCATCTTGGTGCCTTGGGGGACGCCACAGGTGAGTGACTGAGAGGTGGAGACAGCCCCTCGGAAGCGTACAGCTTGGCGTCGGTCACTGAGGAAGTCTGTAAGCCATGGTATGAGGCTTCTTCGAAGCCCGAGGTCAATAGCTTTGTGTGTGTGTGTGTGTGTGTCAGTGTGTGTGTGTGTGTGTGTGTGTGTGTGTGTGTGTGTCAATGTGTGTGTGTGTGTCAATGTGTGTGTGTGTGTGTGTGTGTGTAGGAAACCAATCAACCTTCGAACCCTATTCCTGGAGTGAAAGAAAACGGCTACTCTGATCACGGCTCCACTCCATCTTTTAACAGTACACACACACACCAGCTTAACTCATTGAAGTTGTCTCATTGAAATTCTAATTGCCTTCTGCTCGATAACATTCCCTAATTAGAGAGATATCGTATCGTAATTGCACTCAGAGACAAAATACCGCAACTGGACTGAGAAATAGAATATAATTAGAATGAGACATAAAAGGTGATTGGATTGAGAGATTGAATGACATTAAATGAACTTAAAATATCGTAAATTGAACTTAACCAGACAAATTGGAACAGGAAAATAACACGAAAGTAATGCCCAGGGATTTTATCGTTTAATTATTGTGTAGATAATATTTCCGGGTAGATATATTTTGATTTATAATGTATTAAGAAATAAAAGACTTTGGATAATAATATTTTAAGGCAAAAATAGTTTGGATAATAAAGTTTTGTTGGAAATACTTTAGATAATAAAGTTTTAAAAACGTATATACTTCGGATAATCAAATTTTTTGGATAGAACTAATTTGGGTAGTATCTTTTTAAACGTATCTACTAAATAATTCAGTTAAGGGATATAGTTAGAGGTTTGTTCACGTCTTCCCAGTTAAGTGAGAGTTAATATAAGTGGGCTTGTGAATCCTTCTTATATATGGTGGGTTAAGGCAGTTTCTATATGAGCTAAAGAAGAAGTTGGAATAGAATAAACGATGATTTTTAAGACATTTTGTTATTGATTCAGGGAAATTAATTCTTAGCTCTCAAATCCCAATCCACAACCACTATCACCACATCCACAATAACCACAAATACTCCCACCATAAATCACTACCAGTTACCATCAACCAGCTTATTA
Organism: Homarus gammarus; assembly: GCA_958450375.1. NCBI lineage: Eukaryota > Metazoa > Arthropoda > Malacostraca > Decapoda > Nephropidae > Homarus > Homarus gammarus. The sequence goes on from CAUDMG010004119.1 coordinate 100,278, forward strand.
ATTCCATCATTATCACCATTCTTACTATTCCTACCATCATCAGTTCCTACCACCACCATCTTACAATATCCCCTCACTACCAGTACAACTACTACCACCACAATCAACCATCAATCACCTTACTAAAGCTACCACAACCAACCAACCAACCATCCATCCAACCAACCAACCATCCAACCAACCAACCAACCAACCATCCATCCAACCAACCAACCATCCAACCAACCATCCATCCAACCAACCAACCATCCAACCAACCAACCAACCAACCAACCATCCATCCAACCAACCAACCATTAAGAAACCCACTGAGAAAGGACAAAAAAAAAAAAAAATATATATATATACGACTGTCCTTAACTAAACCCAGGCTAAGTGTTTATCTTCTTGTGACGTTGAAGAAGGTTTAAGAATGAAATGAACTTACGAGGGAAAAAAAATAAATACAACTGGTCCTGAGGAAATTGAAGTTACTTAGTTCTTTATGTTATTGAAGAGGTCTTAATTAATGCCTGGCTCCACTACACTGTCTAATTTTTATTATTTTTTTGTTTTATTTTTATTTCTCTTAAACTCTTCTTATTTCTTCTTCGTCTCCTCCTCCTTTTATTATTCTTACTCCTTCTCTTCTTGTTTACTCTATTCCTCCTCTTTACCCTATTCCTACTTCTCCTTCCTTCCTTCCTTTCCTTTTATTCTTACTCCTCTTACTCCTCCTCCTTGTTACTTCTCCTCCTCCTTCTACTCTTACTACTCGTACGTCCTCCTCCTCTCCTCATACGCCTCCTTTTGCCCCTCCTTCTTCTCCTCCTCCCTCCTACTCTTCCTCCTTCTATTCCCCCAAGTCTTATTTCTACTTCTGCTTCGTATTGTTTCTTATCATTATTACCATTGTGTGTTTACTATATTCTTCTTCCTTCTCTTCCTCTTTATCCTCCTCTCCCTCCTTCTACTCCTTCTCTATGTCTTCCTCTCCCTCCTTCAGCTCCTCTTTTTTTCCTTCTCCTCCTCTTCTCTTTCTCTTTTCTCAATTCTCTCCTGCATTTTGTTATCATTATATGTGCACGAAGCCTCCAGTTTGTTGTGTGAGTTACCAGCGCCTGTATGAAGCCTCCAGTTTGTTGTGTGAGTTACCAACGCCTGTTTGAAGCCTCCAGTTTGTTGTGTGAGTTACCAGTGCATGCACGAAGCCTCCAGTTGGTTGTGTGAGTTACCAGCGCCTGTATGAAGACTCCAGTTTGTTGTGTGAGTTACCAGCGCCTGTATGGAGCCTCCAGTTGGTCGTGTGAGTTACCAGCGCCTGTAGGAAGCCTCCAGTTTGTTGTGCGAGTTACCAACGCCTGTATGAAGCCTCCAGTTTGTTGTAGCATTAACTTCTGGTTGGTTCCTGAAGTTTAGCTAATTGCCGACGAGATTGGCTGGAATTGCTCCAAGACGCTAAAGTTAAACTGGAACTCTGGAACTCCGTTAAGGACGAGAGGAATTTGGAGGATAATGTTGGTTAATGACCTTGTGTTATTGTTGTGTTTACCCATTAAAGAAAACGGGAGATTATGGGTACATTAATAAGAGAGAGAGAGAGAGAGAGAGAGAGAGAGAGAGAGAGAGAGAGAGAGGGAGAGAGAATATTCCTTTCATCTCTCACATCTGTTGTATCAATTGTGTATGTATGTATGTATGTATGTATTTATGTATGTATGTATTCGTGCATGTGTGTGTGTGCGTGCGTGTACATTTATGCCTATCACAGTTCCCAGACCCTGTACAAACTTTTTACAACTTTTCCACTGTTACCAGAATCGTTAACCAAGTTTTTCTTTTTAACTTCACCACTGTTGCCAGAGCTATATGCAAAGTTGGCCTCTCCTTCCCATTGTCACCAGAACAGCGTACAAACCTCAGCCTCGTCCTACACAGTCACTTTAATTACCATAACCATCGTACACGTTTGTTATGAGCTGGTAATACTGTATATAAGGTTTACTTCACCATTAAACACTATGTAATGTTTTTATCTTGTCATTCCAAAAACAAGTTTCTTTAAATGACTTATATTTTAGATTCAGTTTCAGTCTCAGGCGGTGATCAAAACATCTTAGGGGAAAGTTCTCCTCCTAACTGAGGCGCCACACAATCCAATTATGGTAAGAGTCTCACTACAATGTCGCCGCCATTTTATAGCTAGTAATTTCTTATGCCATAATATTAGTGTGCCAGTTAGATACGTCCTTACATCACCGGTTATGAGGAGAGAATGATTTTAACCAATTAGATACGTCCTTACATCACCGGTTATGAGGAGAGAATGATTTGAACCAATTAGGTACGTCCTTACATCACCGGTTATGAGGAGAGAATGATTTTAACCAATTAGATACGTCCTTACATCACCGGTTATGAGGAGAGAATGATTTTAACCAATTAGATACGTCCTTACATCACCGGTTATGAGGAGAGAATGATTTTAACCAATTAGATACGTCCTTACATCACCGGTTATGAGGAGAGAATGATTTTAACCAATTAGATACGTCCTTACATCACCGGTTATGAGGAGAGAATGATTTTAACCAATTACGTACGTCCTTACATCACCGGTTATGAGGAGAGAATGATTTTAACCAATTAGATACGTCCTTACATCACCGGTTATGAGGAGAGAATGATTTTAACCAATTACGTACGTCCTTACATCACCGGTTATGAGGAGAGAATGATTTTAACCAATTAGGTACGTCCTTACATCACCGGTTATGAGGAGAGAATGATTTTAACCAATTACGTACGTCCTTACATCACCGGTTATGAGGAGAGAATGATTTTAACCAATTAGATACGTCCTTACATCACCGGTTATGAGGAGAGAATGATTTTAACCAATTAGATACGTCCTTACATCACCGGTTATGAGGAGAGAATGATTTTAACCAATTAGATACGTCCTTACATCACCGGTTATGAGGAGAGAATGATTTTAACCAATTACGTACGTCCTTACATCACCAGTTAGGAAAGGGGAGAATAGTTTTAACCAATCAGATACGTTCTTACATTACAAGTTAGGAGAGGATCGTTTAATCATTTGACGTTCTGAACATAAGAACTTTTTCAATTTACCAATCTACTACCCCCCCCCCCCCCAACCACCCCCAGGTACACACACAGTTACCAGAACAGGACACAAGCTCACTCACAACCGCGCCACAGTTGCCAAGTAGAGTGAACTGATGCGGCAATATAGGGGGAGGCAGAACAATGCTTAACTCCCTGTGGTGAGGTCTTTGTTCCTCGCCGGGGATATGGTAACACTGCTAGTTGTGGTGGTGTGGTTGTTGTCGGGATTTGTTGTGTTGGTAATACTGACTTTGTTGGTATTACTGTTTGATATCGGGTTATGGCAATACTTTTTTGTGGCGATGTTATGGTTGTTAGTTTTCGAGGTGCTGGTAACACTGCTTTTGGAATATAATATTTTTTTTCATGCCGTGGAGATATGGCAACACTGTTGATGGTAGGGTGGTGGTTTTGAGGCCGTTGTTGGGTTTGGTGGCTATGGTAACACTGCTGGGGGCACTGTATCTGTTGTTGTTGTTGTAGTTCTAGTTGTTGTTGTTGTTGTTGTTGTTGTTGTAGTTATTTTTGTTGTTGTTGTTGTTGTAGTTGTTGTAGTTCTAGTTGTTGTTGTAGTTATTTTTGTTGTTGTTGTTGTTGTTGTTGTAGTTGTTGTAGTTCTAGTTGTTGTTGTTGTTGTAGTTTTTGTTGTAGTTCTATTTGTTGTTGTTGTTGTAGTTATTTTTGTTGTTGTTGTTGTTGTTGTAGTTGTTGTTGCTGTTGTTGTTGTTGTAGTTGTAGTTGTAGTTGTAGTTATTGTTGTTGTTGTTGTTCTTGTAGTTGTTGTTGTATTTGTTGTAGTTGTTGTAGTTGTTGTTGTTGTTGTTGTTATAGTTATTGCTGTTGTTGTTGTTCTTGTAATTGTTGTTGTATTTGTTGTAGTTATTGTTGTTGTTGTTGTTGTATTTGTTGTAGTTGTTGTTGTAGCTGTTGTTGTTGTAGTTGTTGTAGTTCTAGTTGTTGTTGTTGTTGTTGTTGTTGTAGTTGTTTTTATTGTTATATCATTGCTTAGAAACAATCTCCATCACTAACCCATCACTAGCCTACCACAACTAGCATTAACCCACCACGGCTAGCACCAGTCCACCACAATTAGCAACTAGCCCACCACAATCAGCACTACCCTACCACAACTAGCATTAACCCACCACGACTAGCATTAACCCACCACGACTAGCATTAACCCACCACGACTAGCATTGACCCACCACAACTAGCATTAACCTACCACAACTTGCACCAGTCCACCACAATCAGCACTAGCCCACCGCAACTAGCACTAATCCATTGTACACATCAGCTATTTACACATACACATATTCATACACATATTCATACACATATATACATATTGCTTTTATGTATATCAGCCTACCTGTGGAGAGAGAGAGAGAGAGAGAGAGAGAGAGAGAGAGAGAGAGAGAGAGAGATTCCCTAATTTTTTTATCAATTCGTCTCTTCTCACTCTATTTATCTTAATTATTCTTATTCTTTAATTCATCAGTCTAACCTTCTTTTTCCCCCTCTCTATTATTGTTGAATCTCTCTCTCTCTCTCTCTCTCTCTCTCTCTCTCTCTCTCTCTGTGTCTAACTGTCTCTCTGTCTGTCTCTATCTATCATTCTCTCTGTTTCAACTTATTCTGTCTGTCTGTCTGTCTCCTTACATACACTCAGCTCCTCAACTCATGGAAATTAGCTGGTAGGAATGTTGTACTGTTCTATTAATTAGGGAAGGGGAGAGAGGGGGAGGGAATGAAAGAGGGAGGAAGAAGGAGGAGATAGGGAGATGGATAGATGGATGGTTAGATGGATAGATAGATAGATAGATAGATAAATTGGTAGATAGATAAATCCTAAACCAGACTAGACAGAAAAATGCCAAACACAACCTTCAATTTTAATATTTTCACTAAAAAAAAAAACATTTCTTTTTATTAAATGGTCCCAGTCCTACAGAGTCTTGATAGGTCCCAGTTTAAATAAGCCCTGGTCCTAAGAGGTCTTTATTGTAGTGGGTCCTTGTCCTAGTGGGTCATAATGGTGGTAGTCCCAAATAACATAGGATAGTTTACTTTTATTATTATTATTATTATTATTATTATTATTATTATCGTTGTTATTGTTGTTGTTGTTGTTATATTCATTTAGCACACCAGCCTGGCACTTGAAAGAGCCACCTCTCAAGTGCCAACACTCACTTGAGTCGTGACATACACCACCACCACCAACTTTTGACCCACACTCCTGTTTCTCTCTTTGTTTCTTTCTTTCTCCTCTGTTAATAATATGTCTTCTTGTTTTTATTGTTTTAGGTGTGTTTTAACCTCTTGTCTATTTTTTTGTCACTGTGTGTGTGTTTGGGCGAGCGTGCTTGCGTGACCGGTCGTTAAGTATACATGTACGTGTTTGTGTGGGAATACATTAATATTATCGTGGGCTTTATCGAGTAACAATATAACTGTACTGCTACTAACACCAATAATGCTTAATACCATGATGCTACTCACTCCCAAGCTCCTTCTCTACGTCACCCCCTCCCCCTCACCACCACCCCCTCTTTACAGTCATTAGCGACACACTCCCGGAATGTTTTTAATTAAAGGGAAAATAATTAGGAAATCTCGCGGCGCCGACCTGGATGTCACGCCGGGAATTTCACCCCTACTAACTGATCCAATAAAGACGACCTTCCGAGACGATATTTCCCACCAAACAGTGTTCACGTTTTATGGACAAACACAAATTTTTGTGAATTAAAGTTATTGGGGAAAATGTCCCAATTAAATTCTTGGTCGGCGTGAGGATTGACGTTTGTGTGAGAAAAAGAGAAACAAACGGTGTTTTAGTTTTGTCTTATATCTTGTGGCTTAGAAACATCGTAAGTTATTTTTTTTTACTTAAACAGAGACTTGGAAGGATCTTTAATCTTGATCTCATTTTTTTTCATTTAGATTAAAAAAATTGAAAGACCTTTAACTTATTTTTTTTTACCTTACACAAGAAGAGAGAGAGAGAGAGAGAGAGAGAGAGAGAGAGAGAGAGAGAGCTGTTACTCTCACACACCTCCCCAAAAGCTTGTCAACGACCTACATGAATCCAAGGCCTATTTTACTTCTGGCGGTAAAGTGTATCGACAGCCGATACCCCTCCTCCCGCCCCTCTCCTCCTCCTTCTACCTCCCCCTCCCGTCCTTCCCCTCCTTCTACCTACCCCTCCCGTCCCCCATCCTCATCCTGTCCCCCCATCCTCATCTCCCCGCCTCTCCTCCTCCTCCTCTTGTCCTCACCCCCTCCCTGTCCTCCTCCCCTCTCTCCTGCCCTTCCCCCTCCCCTCTTCTCCCCCTCAGGTAGCTCAGGCACGTCCCTTTCCGAGTGTCGATCACCGGGATCAATCTAGGCTAACGGAGGTCACGAGAATCCATATGAGGTCAAAAAAGGGTCAAGGGAGGCCGAGGGATCAAGTTGGGTCAAAAAGGATCAATTGGGTATGAAAATGGTCACCTCAGGTCAGTCACAGAGGGTCAATTTGGGTCACAATGCTACATGGGATGAAGATTGGGTCAACTGTATCACCCTGTACCGTACAATACAATACCTCTATGACTGTAACCTTTGTAGTTTGTATCTTCTTATGCAAAATACAGTCACTACAGGACGAAGAATTTACCTCAAACAATTAAAAAAAAAAAAAAAATTCGCCTCATCTCTCCAGTGTTTTGGGCTGAGGTGTTTTAAGTGTCATTAAGTGTTAATTAAGTCTCGGTTGAAACTGTAATTAAAAGAATACTAATGACTGGTTCATTAACAGAGTACCGGCACTTTTGTTGTGTTTTTCTTCGTTTTAATTTCACTTTTATTTATTTACTCTACGTGTATAATAATTTTTTTTTTAATTTTCTTTATTTTTTTTTTTTTTTTTTTTAGTTCGGGAATAATCGTGAATAATTTTTATGTATTTTACTCTTACTTGTATTTTAATTTCGTGAATAACAATGAATAACCATAATTTTTCTTTAATTTGAGATAAGAGAGAAAGTGAGAGATTGTAGCAATATAATGAGAGATACAGGAGACATTTAGAGACACATAAAAGACAATGCAAGTGATAAGTGAGACGGAGAGAGACATGCAAGAGACAATGGGGGAGACAGAGAACCACGGGAGAGAATTGAGAGAACCACCCAGAGAAAATGGGAGATAAGAGAGAACAATGAGTGACAGTTTAAGAGACGGAGGGAACCACGCTATCCCTGCAGTGATTTCCTGGTTGTCAAGTTCTTCTCTGATTGGTCTCTCTCTCTCTCCCTCCCTCTCTCTCTCTCTCTCTCTCTCTCTCTCTCTTTCTCTTTCTCTTAATGCTTGCTTCACTGTCTATAATTCTCTGTAATAATTAAAAAAAAATAGGAAGAGTCAAAGAGAGAGAGAGAGAGAGAGAGAGAGAGAGAGAGAGAGAGAGAGGTAATTATTCCATGTCCATAAGGCAATTTAGTGGATGAGGAACGCACCTTGAGTGATCGTTTACATTAGCACGGGAAGACCTGACTATTGTTAATGCTCTACACGGGTTAATTTCATGGGCTATTTGATCGTCTATTTGTTGTTCTATTATATATTAGATTTTCTCCTTATCCTTCTCTTTCTCTTATTCTCTTTTAGTTTGTTATTCATTTTCTTTATCATATTATACCGCTTCCTTCAATCCTTATTCTGGTTCCTTCATCTGAAGTTCTGAACCCATATACCTGCTCAACCAGCCTATTCATCCAGACTCATCCACTTATCCTCCCTGTCAATCATCCATCCAACCACTTATCAACCTATCTATCCTATCATCCATTAATAAACTCACCCTCCCTCTCACTTATCCACCTACCTAACCATACACACAACCATATACTCAACCATATACTCAACCATATACTCAACCAATTACTCAACCAATTACTCATTACTTAAACCTAACCCACCCACTCAACCACCCACCCACCCACCCACCCACCCAACCACTGGTCAAACATTGCTACATTTAACACAAAAGCCTCGAATTTCGTCACACGTTTAAAAAATTGGAAGGATTACAAAGCCCCACAATACGCACACACCCACCCCCACACCCCCCCCCACACACCCCACACCCCTACACACCCCACCCCCCTACACCCCCCCCCCCCACACACACAGACGTTTCCGAGTTTTTTCCTTCGTTGTATAATTCCAGGCAGTAATGGTTGTGTCGGATGTATTAAAATTTGCAGTGTCGGTTTTAAAGGAGAAAATATCACGAGTATCATTTTTTTTTCTCCTGGTTTTTGGGTGATATTTTGGAAATGGAATTCGCCTTTATGTGTTTTTATTATCATACTAAGGGATTAAAATATAGCAATGTTGCAATATGTTGGTGTTGCAATGTTGATAGTAGGGTGAAGGTATAAAGATTGCACACACACAGACAGATGTACTAATATACGCCACACGCACACATACACGGGCACACACACACGCACACGCACACGCACGCACACACACAAACACACACAAGGAATAAATTAAGTTTCCGCCTATAAAATACGAGTATTAGTTTAATTATTGTCCATCAACAGGCACCTGACCTATTGACTTAATTCAAGTTTCGATTATGCAACAAGTGTTACATAATCATCTTGGAATTATTGGCACGCACCTTGTGTCTAATAATTACACTTGGATTATAAACACGCGAAACAAAGACTATCTGACTTTGTCCTGTTAATACAACAAAATAATGTCTGTAATTATATTCGGATTATAGAAAATGTCAAGTCAGATGTCAATTATATGGTCAGGAATATTATTATTAGCTATATAACTGACCTAGTGTGTGTGAATGTGTGTGTGTGAGAATGCGTGTGTGTGTGTGAATGTGTGTGTGTGTGAATGTGTGAATGTGTGTGTGTGTGTGTGTGTGTGTGTGTTCTGTGCAGAGAGGCGAAATTACGTTTAATCACTGCCAGTCATAGCTGTAATTCACCCACCTGGTCAAAGACAATAGCGGCTCAGGTAGGGAGGGTCGTGTTAGGTGGTCACGCTATACGCTTCTTCGAACTCTGTTTTTTTTATTTCACTCTAATTACTACACGATGAGTCAGGATCTTTCACGCTATGTTGAATATCTTTGACGCTACGTTGAGTATCTTTGACGCTCCGTTGAGTATCTTTGACGCTCCGTTGAGTATCTTTGGCGCTACGTTGAGTATCTTTGACGCTACGTTGAGTATCTTTGACGCTACGTTGAGTATCTTTGGCGCTACGTTGAGTATCTTTGACGCTACGTTGAGTATCTTTGACGCTACGTTGAGTATCTTTGACGCTACGTTGAGTATCTTTGACGCTACGTTGAGTATCTTTGACGCTACGTTGAGTATCTTTGACGCTACGTTGAGTATCTTTGACGCTACGTTGAGTATCTTTAACGCTACGTTGAGTATCTTTGACGCTACGTTGAGTATCTTTGACGCTACGTTGAGTATCTTTGACGCTACGTTGAGTATCGTTGACGCTACGTTGAGTATCTTTGACGCTACGTTGAGTATCCTTGACGCTACGTTGAGTATCTTTGACGCTACGTTGAGTATCTTTGACGCTACGTTGAGTATCTTTGACGCTACGTTGAGTATCTTTAACGCTACGTTGAGTATCTTTAACGCTACGTTGAGTATCTTTAACGCTACGTTGAGTATCTTTAACGCTACGTTGAGTATCTTTAACGCTACGTTGAGTATCTTTAACGCTACGTTGAGTATCTTTAACGCTACGTTGAGTATCTTTGGCGCTACGTTGAGTATCTTTGACGCTACGTTGAGTATCTTTGACGCTACGTTGAGTATCTTTTACAATATATATCCTTCTGAAGTTTGTTTATAATCCGTCCCGTGATATTCGAGAGTTGTTAGTGTACAGACAGACAGACAGACAGAGAGATAGACAGAAATACATATAGATAAACAGACAGAGTTAGATACACTGACATACAAACACATAGACAGAGAGACAGACAAACAGACAGAGAGAAAAGTGAACTGACAGAACCTTAGAGAGAATACAAAACAGAATAGTTCCAGTTTTTTTTTCCACCGTTTGAGAAGTGTCAATCTAACCCGCTGTCTAGGTGAAAGAAGCTGTCAGCATACTTGTTTGATCTCGGGTCGTCAGCTCGGGTCGTCATTTCTGGTCGTCAGCTCGGGTCGTCATTTCTGGTCGTCAGCTCGGGTCGTCATTTCTGGTCGTCAGCTCGGGTCGTCATTTCTGGTCGTCAGCTCAGGACGTCATTTCTGGTCGTCAGCTCGGGACGTCATTTCTGGTCGTCAGCTCGGGTCGTCATTTCTGGTCGTCAGCTCGGGTCGGGTCGTCAGTGATCAAAATATTTCTCTCTCTCTCTCTCTCTCTCTCTCTCTCTCTCTCTCTCTCTCTCTCTCTCTGACATCATAAAAAATAGAGGTTTTATTCTTTCTACTTAAAAAACAAATACACATAATGGTTTATTCAGTTGGTATAAAATAAAAGAAATATAGTTATGGTCCATTTGGCTAAAAACCTTAATTTAATTTTGTTCATATATTTTGTAGGTATAAATAAACTAACAAGGCGTGTGGCTCATTTACCTTAACAATATATTCTCCTTATTTTTTTTTTTTACACATTTACCGCGAAATAAATGATGGGAATTATGTTTTGTCCACCGAACATTCTTACTCCGTCCTTCATAATTCATTCTAATCCCTTTTATCTTCTTTTGTTATTCTAAACATTCTCTTTTTCTTTCTTTTTGTCATTATTACACATTTTCTTGTTTGTTTGTTTTTGTCGTATAAGTAATATTTATATATTTACTGTACATTAAAACATTATTTTCATGTTTCTGAATTACTTATCGTGAAAACTTATGGAGAGAGAGAGAGAGAGAGAGAGAGAGAGAGAGAGAGAGAGAGAGACTCGATATTATTATTATTATTATTGGCTTGACGACACAAGTGACATCTAAACGACAACACCCCTACTGGTACTACACCCATTACCTGTCTGTGAGCGATAGAAAGACACTTGTATTGACATTACCAGGTGATCAGCTCAGGTGACGGAGGCGAAGGTAACTCTTATGAGAGGATTATTATTGGGAAGTCCAGTAGGTTAGAAATTTTTCTTACCTGTTGTATCACCTGGTGTTAACTTGCGTATACCTGTAACAATTGGTGTTAATTTGGGGTATACCTGAATTTGGTGTTGAATTTGCGTATATAAGTGTGTTTGTTTGCTTGTGTGTGTGTGTGTGTGTGTGTGTGTGTGTGTGTGATTCCGTGTTTATGAGTGTGTGTGGGATAACGTGTGTGTGTGTGTGTGTGTGTGTGATTCCGTGTTTGTGTGTGTGTGTGTGTGTGTGTGCGTGTGTGTGTGTGTGATTCCGTGTTTATGAGTGTGTGTGATAACGTGTGTGTGTGTGTGTGTGTGTGTGTGTGTGTGATTCCGTGTTTATGAGTGTGTGTGATAACGTGTGTGTGTGTGTGTGTGTGTGTGTGTGTGTGTGATTCCGTGTTTGTGTGTGTGTGTTCTTGGGCAGTAACTCCGAAGATGAGTGGCTGTATAACTCCGGGTTGAGTTGTGGCTCTCTGTTGACTGTGGTGTTTTCTTTTTACTCTCTCTCTCTCTCTCTCTCTCTCTCTCTCTCTCTCTCTCCCTCCCATCCCTTTCCTTTCTCTCCTTCTCTTTCTTTTTCTACTCCTGCCTCTGTTTTATACCCTGCCGATAATCTCCCTATCTCTCTCCTTCCCTCCCTCTTACCATCCTTCCCTCCCTCCCTCCTCACTCACTCACTCCCTCCCTCCCTCCCTCTCTCCTTCCCTCCCTCTTACCATCCATCCCTCCCTCTTACCATCCCTCCCTCACTCACTCCCTCCCTCCCTCCCTCCTTCCCTCCCTCTTACCATCCATCCCTCCCTCTTTCCATCCCTCCCTCCCTCCCTCCCTCCCTCCCTCCCTCACTCCCTCCCTCCCTCCCTCCCTCTCTCCTTCCCTCCCTCTTACCATCCATCCCTCCCTCTTACCATCCCTCCCTCCCTCACTCCTCCCTCCCTCCCTCCCTCCCTCCCTCCCTCCCTCCCTCCCTCTCTCCCTCCCTCCCTCCCTCACTCCCTCCCTCTCTCTTATATTACAACCCTTTAAATCACGACTATCGACACATCAAGAAATATTGTCCACGGAATACTTACCCAGAAACGTCTCACACCACCGTACAAATATTTACACTATTTTCCCACTATTTTCCCACTATTTTCCTCAACGCTACCGGAGGAAAAATGTCTTGCATATCTTTGGAATTTACTTATTTTTATATGTTTGTTTATTTATTTATTTGTTTATTGTTTGTTTGTTTGTTTGTTTGTATGCCGTCGAAGAACTATACTGATTTTGCGCAAGTATTTTATCGTTATTGTGAAATAGGTTAGGTTAGGTTAGGTTAGTTTATGTTGGGTTAGGTTAGGTTAGGTTTGGTTGGGTTGGGTTGGGTTGGGATAGGTTAGGTTAGGTTGGGTTGGGTTGGGTTGGGTTAGGTTAGGTTAGGTTGGGTTGGGTTGGGTTGGGATAGGTTAGGTTAGGTTGGGTTGGGTTGGGTTGGGTTGGGTTGGGTTAGGTTAGGTTAGGTTGGGTTGGGTTGGGTTGGGTTGGGATAGGTTAGGTTAGGTTGTGTTGCGTTAAATGGTTTAATAAAGTTAGATAACTATAATAATGATGAAGCTAATGATAATAATGATAATGATGATGATGATGATTCCCAAAATATAATACCACAATAAACAAGTAATCTCTACCAGTTGTTTTTGTTTCTGTTTGCAATATGTAAACAACTAAATTAAACCCGCAGACTACCATCAACAGTCCAATGTAAACAACTAAAATTAAAGAGACATAACCTATAAGTACCTGAACAACATTACTATCGCCCTTATACCAGAAGATTATAAGATCCATATTGATGTTTGGTTCTTGGTCGTGGGAGAAGACGATGATGTTCGAATTTATTCCTTTGATTTCTACTTATTTGTTAATTTTAGTGTTAGTAAGTGAGAGGGGGAAGGAAGGAAGGAAGGAAGGAAGGAAGGAGGGTAGGGAGGAAGGAAGGAAGGAAGGAGATGGTAAGGTTAGGGAGAGAATGAGGGACGGTAGGAAGGAGGGAGGGTAGGGAGGGAGGAAGGAAGGAAGGAAGGAAGGAATGAGAAGGGGATGGTAAGGTTAGGGAGAGAATGAGGGAAGGTAGGAAGGAAGGAGGGAAGGGAGGAGAAGGGAAGAGAGAGAGAGAGAGAGAGAGAGATAATAATAAAACACATAGAGAATGAGTAAAAGAAAGCGACGGACAGAGAAAAAATCATTTACCGTCAGACAGACAAACACGGAAGAGAGCCAGTCCCCAACCCGGAAGAAGAGAGCCAGTCCCCAACCCGGAAGAAAAGAGCCAGTCCCCAACCCGGAAGAAAAGAGCCAGTCCCCAACCCGGAAGAAAAGAGCCAGTCCCCAACCCGGAAGAAGAGAGCCAGTCCCCAACCCGGAAGAAAAGAGCCAGTCCCCAACCCGGAAGAAGAGAGCCAGTCCCCAACCCAGAAGAAGAGAGCCAGTTCCCAACCCGGATCTAATAAACAAAATAATTAGCGTCACAGTTTTCTTCGTAATTAATAATCTCAGGTAAGTGGGCTTTAAAACTAACACTATTTATCGTCTTATCTTCACTATTTTCCATTCTCACGTTTTCTGTAAGTCAACAAGCACTGAACTAGGTCTTATTTCCAAGACAAAGACGCCGTGGAGATAATGTGTTATAAAATATGCATTAAGTCTCCCAAACTGTGTTGATTCTCGGATGTTTACTACAGCTGACTTACAACAGACCAGCACAGTTAGTTGAGATCAATGTATACTTGCGGTTGTGTTTATTCTCTTCCCTTGATGTAGTGTTGCAATCATTGACATTTTTTTAGTTTGTAAATTTATGATTTTATTTATTGTTGTTGGTTCAGGTGTTTTTTTTTTTTTTTAGGGTGTAGATCATAATTAATTGGAAAGTATATTACTAATTAAGTCAGAGTGTCAGTATCAAATGTTTTTTTAGGGGGGAGAGTTTGTGTTATAATGAAATGAAAGGGAGAGAGAGAGAGAGAGAGAGAGAGAGAGAGAGAGAGAGAGAGAGAGAAAAAGTCGTTCACTATTTGATTGAAAAGTTTTGGAATCCGAAATAAAATGGATCTAAATATCACGATTCTTCCTTAAATACCACAAAATATCGATGAATCATAAAAAAAAATTGCGCTAAATATCACGTTAATCTTGACCCATTAAGTGATTAAATAACTCGCCTTTGTGAGTGAAGGAATAAGGAGATTAAGTGAGGGTCAGAGGAACAATGTTAACACGACAATGTTTTATGGAACGTGTGTGTGTGTGTGTGTGTGTGTGTGTGTGTGTCATTACCCTCATTTACACAACACCCAGTCGTGATATTTCCCAGTAAATTCCTCCATCCACCTGACCAGAGATCCAGTTTCTCAAAGGTCTCTCAGCCTCACTTCAGAATATCTCATTTCTTTATATTTCACCGATATAAAATTCCTTATATTATTACTGCATTCTCCAATTTCTCACCTGCTCAAGATGTCTCACTTCATTATCTCTCACTTTCTAACCTCCTCAAAATCTCTCATTTCTGTATCTCCCAGTCTCTCACCTCCTCAAAATCCCCACTTAATTATCTCTTATTCTCTCACCTCGAGGGAAATTCCTTCTCAGTGCCTTTGACTAAGGAAGATATCCCCAGAAGCTGTAATTAAGGAGTGTGTCGAGAACTGTCTATACTGAGGTTCTGAACAAACTCAAACATTTCCTTTTTCTCATGAACCTTCCCACGTTCACTTGTATCGTTCTTTGTTTTAATTCTCCGTTCTTACTGACATGCCGTTTTCTTCTCGATGCGTCTAGTTTTCTCTTACGGCATTCTATTTTCTCTGTCGATTTCCCATTTTCTTTGTTCTCTAGCAACCCGTTTTCTCTCACTCATGATTCAAGACTGTGGTGGTCGTCCTGTACTGTTTATCTCCCCAGTCACCTGGTTATAACTTTGTCCTGAGTTATGTTGTTAAGTTAGGGTGGAAAATCAGGCAATGGACTTACACGTGCATGGCTTACTCAGCTTTCCTCTAGCAATGACTGACGCTAACACAGTGCATTATGACATGGCTTGACATGTGTATAGAGCACCATGACTCGACCTGATATGTACAGTCAGCAAAATGATCATTGTGTCTGAGGTCGTGTTAATATATATGGTCGGGTTGGTGTCTGATTATGTGATGCACTACACATGATATATCCCGTATATCACGTTCAGTTACAACAGAGAAATAAACTGTAATACATAGAAAAACTTAACGTAAAGAAGACACTATTATGCTGTTATGTACTACGTTGTATTTCTCACTTATACAATGTTTTCTGCTATAAGAAATGAGTTGCTGTAGAGGAATATCGCATAAGATGAAGCGCGATTCCAGTAACTCCACAATATTTTAACTTAGGTTTCGTTTAAAGTAACTTTATTGGATGAAATATATAGACATCATCCAAGAGGAAGAACAATATAAATTACTACGATTTGTAACCCACACACTATTTCATATCAGGGGATGAGTTGCTATGAAGAATTAAATGCGTTATGAAACAAGCTTAAGAAATATCTTTATTATACCACATGATAATAAATCCTGCTGTACTCGTAACTTGTATAAAAAGACGATAAAGAGTAACTGGCAATCCGACCTATGGAGTGCGAGGCTACCAACTTACAGCGTAACTCGGGAGCGTTTGTCAGAATTCTTGGTCCAGTGTGTCATATTGTATAAAACTGAAAAGGTGCAGATACGTGTTTGGCTTACTGTACATGGAGAACTGTGACGCAGCCTAACACTTCGAGGGTTACCTAGCCTTGCCTCTGCCACTCACTGACACGTACAGGAATCATCACGCTAAGCTAAAGTCAGTCTGCAGTCTTCCAGTCCACACCGACACGTACAGTAAAAGTTACAGAATATTTGTATTGATGTAAAGAAAAAATATCATCTATAGGTAATTTAAAATGAAGAAAAAAAATTAACTTCACGAAATAAATATAAATCTGTACTATTATGCGGTAAAGAAGCTATCAATCTGTCCGCCTGTCCGCTTGATTGTACACGTGTTGCTTCGTCAGCTATGGTCGTGCCATCAACAAATATAACAGGTGGGGGGGATAAGACTCCCAGGGGGTTCTAAGGCGGAGGTGGTGGGGTGGGGTGATAAGAATTAGAAGGGGATGAATTAATTAAGGACACACACAGTACATCGTAAGCCTGGCCGCACTGATCAGCTGACACACAGGATAACTCGGCCTGGGTGGCGTGTGGACACTGCCAATGGTCCTAAACTGCCTTACAGCATTACGACTTGAACTTGTGTGTACGTGCTAGCATGCGTACATGCCTGTCTGCCTGTTTTATGCATGCTAAGAAATACAACTGGGAGCGGACACCATTTTACATCCAGCTCAGCTTGGGGCAGTACAATACTCAGTGGACGACTAGAAAAACAAATGGCAGATTCAAAAACAAGACATCAAAAGTGATCTTAATGATATGATACAATACGGCATCCAGCGAGGCAGCGGTCCCGACCCTCGCTGGCTATGGTGCATGAAAAGGAAGTTTCAGATTCATGATACACATTTAACAGGAAATTAAAATAATATATATAACAACGAGAATTTTTCAATGGGATCCAGTACACAGTGTAAAGTCGAGGCGACAAACTGGGTTTATATTTCACATGGAACGGGCACCCGGGGACGGGAGAAATGACGCATTAGTGTTATATTTCACAGGGACTGGTCACCCGGTGCAGGATAGGAGACAACTAACTTTTCCTCTTTCACAGGCACTGGGGACCCGTTTGGCGGCAACATTGACGTATTAGGTGTATAATTCACTCAAACGTAACACATGCACACACACTCAACGTTATTTCTCTTATAATTCACACGGACAGGGCAACTGATACTCACTGTTAGATTTCATGCGATTTAAACGTCCAAAGTGGCACCAGTGAAGATTAAACTCATATGGACTGAGCACCGAGGACATCACATAACAGTTTACAGGATAAATTCACATGGACCAAGTATTAAACCATCATCACCACAATAACACCCATTTTGAGCTCACCAGAGTCGTCAACGTAACCATTCACAGGGATTAAGCTCCTAAGGTAACACGAGTTAAGGTTTATACCATGTGGACTGGGTACCTAAGTCATCATCCTCACACACATAAGGACTAGGAACTGGTACAGTGGTCAGGTCAGGTCGGGTCAAAGTCAGTAGAATTATCTTATTTCTGTAGAGCATAAACATTCTCTCTCTCTCTCTCTCTCTCTCTCTCTTAAACACACAAACACACACAAAACCTTAATTCAGTTCGCATAATAACGTCCTACCATGTCGTTGGTGGTGGTGGGGGGGAGGCAGGGTGATAATCGTTGTCATCTAAGTAATTTACTGTCAATAATCCAAAGTTAATTAACTGGAATAATGGTATAATTACTGTACATGGCTTTTAAACACACGATGCTCTTAGTTATATGTTAAGTCCCAATTTTAACAGTTAATATGTGTGTCTGTATGTGTGGGAGGGAGGTATATAACATGGTATAAGTGGACGAGTCGCAACACACGCTTGACAAAACACACCACACAACATTGGTTCGAGTTTAGGATGTGAGTCTATATATGAAATAATTGTATTACTAATATAATTCATATTTAATTATTCTTCTTATCTTTCCAATCTACATGAATGATGACACCTTGAATAGTTAGTGACGAGTGTGAGATATTGAATTACCTTGTTTGTATACAGAGAACGGCGATGGTGTTTAGTCTTGCGAGAGAGAGAGAGAGAGAGAGAGAGAGAGAGAGAGACTGATAACGGTAACTCAGTGTATAATGAAGCGGAAAATATCCATTAGTGAATACGGACTAAAGACAAAACCTTAGCGTAATATGTAGTCAATTTATTAGTTTTTCCTAATTTGTAAAGTTGATGAATTCTACGGTAACCACAACCCAGGTTTCACTTACTATTGTTTTTGTTTTAGTCTTGTTCTTTTGTTCTTGTTCTTGCTCTGATTTTTCTTATTCTTCTTGTTCATCATGTTGTTCTTTTTCTTGTTCTTCTTGCTCTTGTTCTTCTCGTTCTTGTTGTTCTTGTTTTTGTTATTGTTCTTATTCTTGTTTGTGTTCATCTTGTCCTTTTTCATCCTGTTCTTGTTCTTCTTGTTTTTGTTCTTCTCGTTTTTATTGTTCTTGTTCCTCTTGTTCTTGTTAATCTTGTTCTTCTTAATCTTTTTCTTCTTGCTCTTGTTCTTCTCGTTCATGTTGTTTTTGTTGTTCTTGTTATTGTTGTTCTTCTTGTTATTCTTGTTCTTCTTCATCTTGTCCTTCTTGATCTTTTCCTTATTCTTCATGTTCTTGTTCTTCTCGTTCTTCTTGTTCTTGTTCCTCTTGTTATTGTTCTTCTTGTTCTTCTTATTCGTGTTCCTTTTGTTCTTGTCCTTCTTGTTCTTCTTATTATTTTTATTATACTCAAGAATTTATGTAATTAATTCAGCATTTAACTTTAGACAGATAATAATGCCGAGGTAATTATACAAGAGTTATGCCAGGCTGATATAATATGTTATTAAGATTTAATTAATTAATGATATCAGGTACATATAATAATGAATTAATTAGTCACTGAATCAAGAGCTAATTAATTAAGGTATATAAAAATTTATAACTCAGAGTACTTCATTGAGTACAGTTCAGGTGAGTAATTAATACGCAAAGCGAAGGTAAGTTAATTAATGAACATAGTAAACAAGTAAATACATCTATATATATAATCAAGGTTACAAATGAACGTAATTAGTTAGTGAACCATGACCTAATTTGGGACACAAGCCAGACAGAACGGTGAGCCAATTAATTATTAAATTAACTCAGGTAGAAGGGTCGGTCAGGGAGTGATGAACCAAACGACAAGGTGAGTCAGGTGACCTTCCTCTTCTCTCTCACTCACTCACCCACAGGTAGAGTCACTGTGAGTCAGGTGACCTTCCTCTTCTCTCTCACTCACTCACCCACAGGTAGAGTCACTGTGAGTCAGGTGACCTTCCTCTTCTCTCTCACTCACTCACCCACAGGTAGAGTCACTGTGAGTCAGGTGACCTTCCTCTCTCCCTCTCTCTCTCTCTCTCTCTCTCTCTCTCTATATATATGTCTATATAATTCTTTCTGTCTCTTTCTCTGTCTCATTCTGTTCGTTTTGTATCTGTCTGTCTGTGTGTCTGTCTATCTGTCTGTCTGTCTGTCTGTCTGTCTGTCTGTCACGTACACGAGAAGTTGAGATATACCTGGTGAGAGAAGAAAACGTTATCCAACATTATAAATATAGAATGAATTTCGTCCTTGTTCTAAGAGACTATAAGGGCTATTCTAATTACAGTTTCCTTAGAGAGGCAGAATGTATTAATGTCGTAGGGAGAAAAACATGCTCTCCAACACTACGGTATTTTGGGAGATTTTCCTTCATATCGCATTGGGTAATAAGGTTCATTTTTACAATACATCTCTTTTAAGTCAATGTATGTTTACGTCTTTGGGACAAAAAAGTCTGTCTGTCTGTCTGTCTGTCTGTCTGCCTGTCTGTCTCTGTCTCTGTCTGTCTGTCTGTCTGTCTGTCTCTGTCTGTCTGTCTGTCTGTCTGTCTCACATACACTTGATATATCTCTCTTTGAAACACAAATACACACACATAGAATTACACATACGTAAAGGGAGGCAAAGTAAGGGAGAATACTCAAAGGGGGGAGCACGCAAGGGAGTAAACGTAAGGGAGAATACTCAAGGGGGGAGCACGCAAGGGAGTAAACGTAAGGGAGTAAACGTAAGGGAGACAACGTAAGGGAGAATACTTAAGGAAGGAAACCTAAGGGAGAGAACGTAAGGGAAAATACACAAAGGGAGAGAACGTAAGGGAGACTACTTAAGGGAGACAACATGAAAGGGGGATTCGAACCACAGATGCCGATATATTATTTTATTTCCTTTGTCTCTGTCCGCCAATTTATCAATTCTCGCTATGTCTCTCGTTCGCTGCCTTACTTTTTACATTAATTATCAACGTGTCCCTATGTCCTTCGTTCGCCGGTCCCTCCATAAACCTGTTCGTGGATGGATTAATGGATGGATAGATTGGTGGATAGATGGTTGGGTGGGTGGATGGATAGATGGGTAGGTGGGAATTGGCTGGGTGACGGATAGATGGGTAGGTGGAAATTGGTTGGGTGATGGATAGATGGATGGATAAGTGAATTGACGTATAAGTAGATCGGTAGGTGGATGGGTGGGTGGATGGATAGGAGATGGGTGAGTGGATAGATGAATAGACGGATAGAGGAGCGAACGTGAGATTGCAGTGAAAGAATGAATGAAATACAAAGACCTGGGAGAACGAATCCTCTTAATCAAGGAGTTGAATCCTTTTTGTCTTTGGGAGAGAGAGAGAGAGAGAGAGAGAGAGAGAGAGAGAGAGAGAGAGAGAGGTAGAAATTTGACTCCTGTAACTTGCATGAGCTGCCTCGACCCTTCCCCCCCCCCCATCACATTCCCCCTTGGCACCTCCCCCCTCGTCCCTCACCCCCTCGTACCTCCCCCCTTCCCTTCCTCCCTCCCTCTCATCACTCTGGTAGTTCTTTTCGCTTTATTTCTCTTTTCTATATATTTAAAAAAAAATCCTTTAATGATATAAGACTAAACTATATCCCGGAGGTTTTATATAAATGTTGATATATTTGTAATGTATTTATATATGTAAAGTGATTATATATTTCACCATGGTTTTCTATTCCGTTCTTTCTGTCTCTCTGTCTGTCTATCTCTGTCTTTTCAATCTCTCTCATTCTCTGTTTTCGCTTCCTGTATCTGTGTTCATGTCTCTCTATATCTCTTCTTCTTCTCTTTTCATTTTCATATCTGTTTTTACAATCTTTCTCTCTCTCTCTCTCTCTTTATCTCTTTCTCTATTCCTATCTCTACAACTAACTATATTTTCCTTACACCCATCTCAAATTCTCCCTTCCTCTCTCTTCCATCCACCCAATCACACCAAGGATGGGAAAGTGCAAATCAACCCTTTCCAAAATTCTTGTCATTTGTCGCTAATCCAACATCCTGGAAGATGAGCGGCGGCCATGTTTGTTGTTTACGCTCCAGCTAAGTCGTCGTTCCTGCCCACCAAAGAACTCTCCCTCCTTTATATATTTTTTTTCATAGTATAAGCTAAATAATATAACCCAAACACGAAATAAATTCACAAGATAAATAACAAGATAGGTATATAAATGCAGTTATATATAAAATTGGTTATATTGACCGATATTTGAGTTTATTGGTGAAATATTCGTGAAGGTCGTCTGTACTGGGATGAATATGTATTACAGTCTACGCCGTATAGGATTGACTGGATGTATGATTATATATGTATGATTGTATTTGGTTTGTTGGTATGAAATGTTTGTATATGTCTCTGTTTGTGTGAGAGAGAGAGAGATATTTGCTTAATTGCATACACACACACACACACACACAGACACACACACACACCCACACACACATCATAAATTCCTTTGTAAAAGACGCTCACAATGGCTTCTAATTTTCATAACTCATTAAAGTCGAAAAAAACAACAATAATTAAGTGGTTTTACGCCTCTATTGTCTTGACCATTAAGCACCTTTCCTCTCCCCTCCCCTCTCTGACTTTCTCTCCACCTCCCTCTCTACTGTCCCTCTCTACCTCCCCTCTCTACTGTCCCTCTCCACCTCCCTCTCTACTGTCCCTCTCCACCTCCCCTCTCTACTGTCCCTCTCCACCTCCCCTCTCTACTGTCCCTCTCCACCTCCCTCTCTACTGTCCCTCTCCACCTCCCCTCTCTACTGTCCATCTCCACCTCCCTCTCTACTGTCCCTCTCCACCTCCCCTCTCTACTGTCCCTCCACCTCCCCTCTCTACTGTCCCTCTCCACCTCCCCTCTCTACTGTCCCTCTCCACCTCCCTCTCTACTGTCCCTCTCCACCTCCCCTCTCTACTGTCCCTCTCCACCTCCCCTCTCTACTGTCCCTCTCCACCTCCCCTCTCTACTGTCCCTCTCCACCTCCCTCTCTACTGTCCCTCTCCACCTCCCCTCTCTACTGTCCTTCTCCACCTCCCCTCTCTACTGTCCCTCTCTACTGTCCCTCTCCACCTCCCCTCTCTACTGTCCCTCTCCACCTCCCTCTCTACTGTCCCTCTCTACTGTCCCTCTCCACCTCCCCTCTCTACTGTCCCTCTCCACCTCCCCTCTCTACTGTCCCTCTCCACCTCCCCTCTCTACTGTCCTTCTCCACCTCCCCTCTCTACTGTCCCTCTCCACCTCCCCTCTCTACTGTCCCTCTCCACCTCCCTCTCTACTGTCCCTCTCCACCTCCCCTCTCTACTGTCCCTCTCCACCTCCCCTCCTACTGTCCTCTCCACCTCCCTCTCTACTGGCCCTCTCCACCTCCCCTCTCTACTGTCCCTCTCTACCTCCCTCTCTACTGTCCCTCTCCACCTCCCCTCTCTACTGTCCTTCTCCACCTCCCCTCTCTACTGTCCCTCTCCACCTCCCCTCTCTACTGTCCCTCTCCACCTCCCCTCTCTACTGTCCCTCTCCACCTCCCTCTCTACTGTCCCTCTCCACCTCCCCTCTCTACTGTCCCTCTACTCCTCCACTCCCTCCCCTCCCTCTTACTGTCCCTCTCCACCTCCCTCTCTACTGTCCCTCTCCACCTCCCCTCTCTACGTCCTCTCCACCTCCCTCTCTACTGTCCCTCTCCACCTCCCCTCTCTACTGTCCCTCTCCACCTCCCCTCTCTACTGTCCCTCTCCACCTCCCCTCTCTACTGTCCTCCCCCTCCCTCTCTACTGTCCTCTCACCTCCCCTCTCTACTGTCCCTCTCCACCTCCCCTCTCTACTGTCCCTCTCCACCTCCCCTCTACTCCCTCCCACCTCCCTCTCTACTGTCCCTCTACCCCTACCCTCTCTACTGTCTATCTCCACCTCCCCTCTCTACTGTCCCTCTCCACCTCCCTCTCTACTGTGCCTCTCCACCTCCCGTCTCTACTGTCCCTCTCCACCTCCCGTCTCTACTGTCCCTCTCCACCTCCCTCTCTACTGTCCCTCTCCACCTCCCTCTCTACTGTCCCTCTCCACCTCCCCTCTCTACTGTCCCTCTCCACCTCCCTCTCTACTGTCCCTCTCCACCTCCCCTCTTTAACTTCCCTCTCTACTATCCCTCTTCACCACCATTCTCCCCCTCTCTGTTCCCTCTTTCTTTCCCCTCCTTCTGTCCACTTCCTTCCCTTCTGCTCTTCCACCCTCCGTCTCTTCCTTCCTATATCTCCTTTATCAACCTTCTCCTATTCTCTTACTCTCTCTCACATTATTGTTCTCCTTCCTTTCTCTTTTCATTCCTGTTTACTTCTTCCTCCCTCTCCCTCCCATCGCTTCTTCCTCTCTTCCTCTTTGCTTTTCATATCTCACTTGTCTCTCTTCTTACCTTTCTCCCACTTCTGTCCGTCATCTCATTATCTCTCCTTTCTCTCTTTCCTTCTCGTCTCCTCCCCTCTACTTGTTATCTCTCCCTCATTTCTCCCCTCTTCCTCTCCACAATTCTCCCTCACCTTTCCTATAACCCCACATCCTTTCCCCTCCCTTCTCTCCCCCTTCTCTCCCCTCCTTCCTCCCCTCCTTCCTCCCCTTCTCTCCCTCCTTCTCTCCCCTCCTTCCTCCCCTTCTCTTCCCCCTTCTCTCCCCTCCTTCTTCCCTTCCTCCCCTCTCCGTTATTTGGGTTAAGTGACTTTTTATACAGCTCTCTCTAAGCCTCAATGGTAGGGGGTGAGGGAAGGGGGAGAGGGAAGGGGGAGAGGGAAGGGGGAGAGGGAAGGGGGAGAAGGGGAATTCCCATCTCATTTGCATATTAATTTTTTGTCAGTTCGTCATTCATTAAATTAAGGTATTAGATCATGAGTGACACTAAGGGTAGAATTTACTAATGGGAGGGTAATGGGAGGGAGGGAGGAGGGAGATAGTAGCGAGACAGGAGGGAGTTGGAGGGAAGTGGAGGGAACTGTTCTTATTGTGGATAATAGTCTTGATTTTATTTTTTTGATCTTTGAGTTATGTTTATATTCGGATGCTGATTGGTGTGTAAGATGTGTGACGTCAGGTGCAAGTTGATGGTTGGTTTATGGGTTCATGACGTCATAAGAAGCAAGTTGATGGTTGGTTTATGGGTTCATGACGTCATAAGAAGCAAGTTGATGGTTGGTTTATGGGTTCATGACGTCATAAGAAGCAAGTTGATGGTTGGTTTATGGGTTCATGACGTCATAAGAAGCAAGTTGATGGTTGGTTTATGGGTTCTTGACGTCATAAGAAGCAAGTTGATGGTTGGTTTATGGGTTCATGGCGTCAGAAATTGATAATTGGCTTGTGTTCTAGGCGTCAGATACGAGTTTGTGGTTGGTTTACTAGATCCATGACGTCAAATACAATGCTGTGGCTTATTCATCAGGTCCATAACGACAGATACTAGCTCGTAATTAGGTCAATAAAGGCATGACATAGACAGATAAGTGAGTCCGTGACTACTTTATTATTCCACGACATCAGAAAGTGCGAGTTGATCATTGGTGCACTAGTCCATGACGTCAAGCGATAATTTGGTGGTTGGCCTACTAATGTGTGACGTCAGAATCGAACGATATTGCATAAGAAAATAATTAAATCCTCAGAAACATTAAAAAATAAACTGTTATGTATTTTTATATATTGCATGTTGATTATAAGTTATATGAACAACTAAAGACTCCTTATGTTCTTTTTAAATCTTGAATAAATATTGTCAAGCAGTCATGCGTTACCATACAGTCAATAAGACTCAAAATGGCGACAGAAATTACTTAAGATCCAGGTAAGCACACACACACACACACACACACACACACCTGGAAGCTTAGGTTGGTGGGAAGAGGTGGCAGGTAGTGGTAAATGGCAGTAGATGGTGGTAGCCAGGTGGTTTAAGTTGTGGTAGATGGTGGTAGCCAGGTGGTTTAAGTTGTGGTAGATGGTGGTAGAGAAATTCCTCCTACCATACCCCCCCCCCCCCTTCCCCATATCCCCCACCATCATCTATTGAATTTGTGCCTCGTAACACCATCGTTTCCTAAGGTGTCACCCGCATCTGACGTGGGTTTCACACACATACGTGACTGGGTTGTAAGTGCTCTCTCTCTCTCTCTCTCTCTCTCTCTCTCTCTCTCTCTCTCTCTCTCTCTCTCTCTCTCTCTCTCTCTTCCTTCTCTCATTCCTTCCTCCTTGTCTCCCCCCCTCTCCCTTTCCTTTTCCTCATTTTTCCTCGTTGCACTTCCTTCCGTTTTCTTCCCTCTTCCCCCTTTCCTTCTCTTTCCCTCTCCAAGTCCTCTTTTCCCTCTCCCTTTTCCTCTTCCTACCCTTTCTTCGTCCTGTTCCCTCTCTCCCTTCTTCCCTTCCCTCCCTCATCTTCTCCTCCCTCCCTATTCTTTTCCTTTCCCACTCCCTTTCTCTCCCCTTCTCCTTCCCGCTTTCCTCCTCCCTCTCTCCTCTTACCTCCGTTGTCTCATGCAGCTGCCTCCCCTCCCCTCCCCTCCCCTCCCCTCCCCTCCCCTCTCCTGCCCCTCTCCTGCCCCTCTCCCTCTCTCCCTCTCCCCCTTCCTCACCCTTTCATCTCACTCCTGATCCTCGAGGTTACTTTCTCACCTGCCTCTCTACCTCGTATTCTTCCTTCCTTCCTTCCTTCCTTCCTTCCTTCCTTCCTTCCTTCTCCTTTGTTCTTCTTCCTATGTTTAATCTTTTCTCCTCTTCCTCTCTTTTATCTCATTTTCTTCTTCCTTGCTTTCTCCTCCTCCTCCTAGTCCTCTCCAGCACCACTACTACTACCACTACCACTACCACCACCTCTGCTTCCACTATCATCACCACTACTACCACCATTTCCACCACCACCATCACCATCCCCACCACATATCACTGACGAACCTCAGTCCTTCACTGTCATCATCGTCATCATCATCATTGTCATCGTCATCATCATTGTCATCGTCATCATCTAAGCTCCAGAAACTCCATTATCAGCGATGAATTAAATTAACCATAGAGTGCAGTGGAAGGTAATTAGCCTAAGGATTACTTGATAATTGCTTAATTAATTATTTTGTCGGGTTAGTTATATTATTGTCTGGAGTTTCTGAAGAGCCAAAACTATCTTCCAGGAATTTGGTCTAATTCTGATTTATATATTTTTTTATTTTCTTTTATATTTATTTGCTTGTTCTATTTCTCATTTTCCTTCTCACTTTCTTCCTTACCTTTCTTCTCTTTCTAATCTCCCTTTTCCCCCTTCTCCTTGCAGATTTCCATTCTTCTCATTTCTCTTTCATATCTACTGTATTTTCGGTTTTTCTTCTCCGTTTTACATGTCAGTTCAGATACGCTATGCTACAGTTCTTCTACACACCTATTACATGTCACTTACAGGTCAACTAGAGGTTACTTACAGGTCTGTTAGAGGTCACGTAGAGGTCAAGGACTGTTCACTTTTACAGGTGGTTATATGTCGTTTTCCCACAAGATTTCAGCTTCCGGGTTTATCATCTCTTGGGTCCCCGGGCGAAAAGGGCTCCCGAGAACCTAATATACATTCCCGCCGCCCGGGCCTTCGACAGGGAGCACGGGGAAAATAAAATATCATAGTTACCCTCTGAGGTCGAAAAAATCCCCGCGTTTTTTGTCCCTTGAAGGTAAAACCCACATAATAAATATGATTTGAATCGCTGAGGGGGGAGGGGGGGAGGTGCTTCGAGGAAAGTCCTTAAGAGAATTTCATTTATATAAAGAAAATATATACATTTTTCTACCATATATCTCCCGAGGATAAGAGAATCCGTATGTTTGTCCAAATACCATTACTCCGGGAAGCTTTTAGAGGAAGTATCTGATTGAGAATTTTATTTTTTTATTTTTTTTTTTTTTGGTTATGTTTTAGAGAGGTGGAGGAAATAGATGAATTGATATCTTCAGAGACACCCATGTGAGTAAACGAAGCAGTTGGTTGGAGTTGAGACTAGTGAATTGTTAACTTGATGGAATTGATGATAGAAGGAGGTCTATATTTTCTTGAGATTTGAAGGTAGAAGTCTGATAGATGGAGATTGATTAATATTGTAGAGTACACGTTCCTTGATGAGTAGCTGGATTGAAGAAATTGATGATAGTGAAGCTCTAGGTATTCTGGGTTGGGTAGATGGTGTCGTTGTATCCTTAGTGAATTGATGAGAAAATTGAGTTACTAATACAAAATAGATGATATCAGCTTTTCCTCATTGAGTATAGGGTGATGCCAGGCTGAAAAAAAAACACACACGTAGACACACATTATCTGTCAGTCATCACGTGTCAGATCGAACTAAGTGTGAAACTCTTGTAGATCCTTGTGTTGGTAGAGAGACAGAAGTTATCCATTGACTTTATTTAGGATTATATACCATTTTCAAAAGGACCTGTAAGTTGAGTGGTGTGTGGGTACCATGTTTACCTGTCGTAGTGTTTATAAAGATTCAGTATATATCTGTTTATTTTTTCATACAAGTAAAATAAAACAAGAAAAGCCACACTACAAAAAAAAGCAATACTAAATAACATAAGAATCGAAAAAAAAAACATAAAAAATAAATAAATTATTCATGTAACTAAAAATATTCAATACAGCTGAGCAGGTAAGATAGCAGAGGAGCCAGTCGTAAAACACAGGTAATAAAACAACAACAAAAATACCCCGGAAACCCATTGCCTATATTCAGCCATTTTATAGTGTCTGGTGCATCGAGGCAAGAGATATTTACACCCGCTGTGAGTGCAGAGGTAAACATAATCCAGGGAGAAACTAGTGATAAAGGAGACGAACAGAAGGAGTGAAGGAGAATAGGAGGAGTGAAGGAGAGTGGAAGGAGTGAAGAAGAATAAGAGTGAAGGAGAGTGGAAGGAGTGAAGAAGAATAAGAGTGAAGGAGAGTGGAAGGAGTGAAGAAGAATAAGAGTGAAGGAGAGTGGAAGGAGTGAAGAAGAATAAGAGTGAAGGAGAGTGGAAGGAGTGAAGTTGGATGGGAGGAGTGAAGGAGAATAGGAGGAGTGAAGGAGAATAGGAGTGAAGGAGAATAAGGGGAGTGAAGGAGAATTAGAGTGAAGGAGAATTAGAGTGAAGGAGAGTGGAAAGAGTGAAGGAGAATACGGGGAGTGAAGGAGAATAGGAGGAGTGAAGGAGAATAGGAGGAGTGAAGGAGAATTAGAGTGAAGGAGAGTGGAAGGAGTGAAGGAGAATGG
Organism: Homarus gammarus; assembly: GCA_958450375.1. NCBI lineage: Eukaryota > Metazoa > Arthropoda > Malacostraca > Decapoda > Nephropidae > Homarus > Homarus gammarus. The sequence goes on from CAUDMG010004119.1 coordinate 128,969, forward strand.
AAGGAGAATAGGAGGAGTAAAGGAGAATAGGAGGAGTGAAGGAGAATAAAAGGAAAGAAGGAGAATATAAGTAAAGAAAGACAAAAGAAGGAAAAGAGAAGGACTAAAGGAGAAGATAACGAATGAAAGAATATTTAATGGATACAGAAATAGATGGTGTGAGAGTAAACGGTGTGAGACGAAGTTTGTGATAAATAAGGAATAGGAAGAGTAGAGAGGGAGTGATGCAGCTGTCTGGCGGGTCACATGAATACTACAGTAGGCAAGTATAGGTCATGTGTATAACGTACTGTATGTATGTATGTATGTCAGCTGATGTCTTGTCATGAACCAGGTGAGAGATTGATGTGTGTGTGTGTGTGTGGAGAGAGAGAGAAATATTGAGTGTGAAAACATGTTAGTAAATATATATAAAGAAATGAATAAGGAAATAGATGACTTGATAGACAGAGAGTTACATACATACATACATACATACATACGTACATACATACATACACACGCGCGCACAGAGAGAGAGAGAGAGAGAGAGAGAGAGAGAGAGAGAGAGAGAGAGAATACGTACATCGGCTTACCTGAGTAATCCCAGGTAAGCCGAAAATGAAAGCGACACCATACATCACCTGGAAAGACTCTATCATCCCTCTCACTCACTCTCACTCCCTCTCATTCCCTCTCATAATCTGTTATTCCCCCTCTAAAAATATCTCATTACTCATTAACTTCTTTTTATTCACTCTTACTCTCTCTTTATTCCGTTTCTTCCCCCTCTCACTTCCCTCTCACCTCCCCTCTCTCCTTTCCTCTTACACTTTCTCCCTCTTTCTGAAACTCTCTCTCCCCTCTCTCACAGTCGCTCCATCCCTCTCACAATCTCTCTCTCCTCTCTCTCATAGTCTCCCTTCCTCCCTCTCACAATCTCTCTCTCCTCCCTCTCACAGTCTCTCTTGCCCTCTCTCGTAGTCTCTTTCTTCCTCTCTCTTGAAATCTCCCCCTCCCACTCACAGCCCTCTCACCCTCCCTCTTGTAATCTCCCCCCTCCCACTCACAGCCCTCTCACCCTCCCTCTATTCCTCTTTCTTGTAATCTCCCCCTCCCACTCACAGCCCTCTCACTCTCCCTCTCAATCTATCTAACTCTCTCTGGTGTCGTTGTGGAGTCATGTCAGGGCCTGCGGGTGAGAGATAAGACAACCGAGAGAGAGAGAGAGAGAGAGAGAGAGAGAGAGAGAGAGAGAGAGAGAGAGAGGACAGACAGACAGACAGACAGACAGACAAACAGAGTACATGTTAAATATTCAAGTTATATTAAGCTTTTAGTTGATATTTAGTACCAGGAGTTAACATGGCTATTATTTACTAAGCCTTCAAGAGCCTGTAACCTAACCTGACCTAACCTAACGTAACCTAACCTAACCTGACTTGACCTAACCTAATCTAAACCTATCATATAATTTAGTATATACCCAATCCTCTTAAATGTCGGGTATTAATGCCTCTATAATCGACCATATATCTTAGTAATTGTGTGTATATATATATATATATATATATATATATATATATATATATATATATATATATATATATATATATATATATATATATATGCAAGTAAATCACTGTAGGTGCGCGTGATCCAGGTACTGTATATGCTGATAACCACAAAGAAAAAGAAAACACGATGTTCCCAAGCGCTTTCGTGTAATTCTCACCTTCAGGGGCGAGTACAAACTAAGGAGAAGTACAGAACAAGTTATATATATATACAGAGGAGGGTGAGATCAAGTCCACTGACTGTTTGACTTTATTATGGCGGGCAGAATAATAATGAATGTATGAACACACATTAGTAGGTTTTCTATAAATACTGAACTTAAAGGTGTTACCTACAGTGATTTACTTGCATAATGGATTCCACGCGCCACTTCTTCTACTTCTCTACAAGCTTTCCTGGACTGTCTCCTTTCGTTACTGAATACTCCTCTTCGAAGATCAAGACCCACAAATTAAAAATACGCTTGAAATTTCTCCAGACACGCCTTAGTGAAAAAGTTATGCATTCATTATTATTCTGCCCACCATAATAGAGTCAAACAGTCAGTATTTTAAACAATGTTTTTACGTGCTTTGAGAATTTGCAGCCCAGAATTCATTGATGAGGAATATAAATATATCTATAATATTGACTCAAATCTTAAATACCCTAGATCTTTCATAGACAAATGCCTGAACATTACTAAGAAATCTTTTTATAGAACTGATCCCAAGCCCACCCATGACCATAAGAATCTCTTAGTATTACCATTTAACAAAAATTTCTCTCAAATTCCTTTACAACTAAAAACCTGGAACGTCAATGTGCCATTCAAAAACTCATGCACTGTTAAACAAATGTTAATCAAGAACTCCCCCAACAATTACCGGCCGATCAGTGTGACGTCAGTAGTGGGGAAATTTCTTGAATCAATTATAGCAGATAGCATCCGATCGCATCTAGAGAAAAGCAAATTAATCTACGACTCTTAACATGGGTTTACAAAGGGAAAATCTTGTCTAACAAATCTGCTAACGTTTTTTAGGAAAGTCTTCGAGGTAGTAGATAATGACGAAAATTACGATGTTATTTACTTAGACTTTAGCAAAGCATTTGGCAGAGTACCGCATCAGAGGCTTCTGAGAAAAATTAAGGCTCATGGTATCGAGGGGAAAGTTTTAAATTGGATAAAATCATGGCTCACCGATAGAACGCAGAGGGTCAGCGTAGATGGTGTTAAATCTGAGTGGGGCCGTGTAACCAGTGGGGTTCCCCAGGGGTCAATACTAGGCCCACTCTTGTTCATAATCTACATAAACGATCTAGATACTGGGATCAGCAGTGACATAAGCAAGTTTGCGGATGACACCAAAAAAGGGAGACAAATTAATTCAGGGCAGGATGCAAATGCATTACAGGAGGATCTAAATAAACTGCAGGGGTGGTCTGAAAAATGGCAAATGAAATTCAACACCAGCAAGTGCAGCGTACTTAATATTGGAAGAACAAATACTTATAATGTATACAGCCTTAACAACATCAACCTAGAGAAGTCGACTTGTGAAAGAGACCTAGGGGTACTTGTAAGCCCGGACCTACAGCCTAGAAAACAGTGCGTTAATGTTCGAAATAAGGCAAACAGAGTATTGGGTTTTATATCTAGAAGTGTAAGTAACAGGAGTGCAGAGGTCTTATTGCAACTATATCTTGCGCTAGTCAGGCCACACCTCGATTATGCGGTTCAGTTCTGGTGCCCCTATTATAGAATGGATATAAATTCACTAGAGTCGGTGCAGCGAAGAATGACAAAAATGATTCCGGGACTTAGAAACCTTCCATATCAGGATAGGCTAAAGAAACTTAACTTGCATTCCCTAGAAAGACAAAGAGTGCGGGGAGATATGATAGAAGTATTTAAGTGGGTGACAGGAATCAATAAAGGGGATATAGATAAAGTTCTTATAATATCCGAGCAGGATAGGACTCGGAGCAACGGATTCAAGTTGGATAAGTTTAGGTTTAGGAGGGAGATAGGAAGAGACTGGTTCACAAATAGGGTGGTGGACGAGTGGAACAAGCTTAGCAACTTTGTAGTAAGTGCGGGAACTCTGGAAAGTTTCAAAAGGAGGCTAGATAGATTCATGGATGATAGAGAGTGGTACTAACTCTCGACAGGAGCTGCCATGCACAGGCCAACCGGCCTATTGCAGACTCCTTATTTTCTTATGTTCTTAATACAAATGGTTGCATTTATAAAGTTCCTTGCAAGGAATGTAATATGTTTTACTTAGGCCAGACAGGTAAAGATCTTGTAACTAGACTTAAACAACACAAATATAGTGTTAGGATAGGCCAGGAATCCAATGCTCTGTTTGTTCATTTGAGGGGTAATAAGCATTGCAATAACTGGGATAATGCCTCCTCAATATAACCTTGTAATTCAATTGATAGTAGGAACATTATAGAATCTAGTCTCATTAAACATACCGAATCCGACAACTTGAATTTGAGTAATGGTATGTACAAATTGGATAATTTCGTAATAAAGAAGATTTGTAACCAGGTGAGAAGGTTGGGTCAGCTTACCCTCTGACCTGACTACCGCAGCGCAGCGATCTCACCCTCCTCTGTATATATATAACTTGTTTTGTACTTCTCATTAGTTTGTACTCACCCCTGAAGATGTGAATTACACGAAAGCGCTTGGGAACTTCGTGTTTTCTTTTTCCTTGTGGTTATCAGCATATACCTGGATCACGCGCACCTACAGTGATTTTTTGCATATATATATATATATATATATATATATATATATATATATATATATATATATATATATATATATATATATATATATATATATATATAATTTAATAGACTTTATTTCTCTATAATGAATGATATGTCGATTATATACACGTGCTGATATAATTTCTGTCAACTTTAGCACTTAGTGTTTACTGAAATGATGTATTACCTTAAAGAAAAATAGTCGACTACCTGTATTTACCTGCAATAAGTAACTGGTAGGTTGAGATGTGGTAGGTGTGTTCACGAGTGTCAGGTGTTTACTCGGGTGTCAGGTGTGTACTCGAGTGCCAGGTTTGTACTCGAGTGTCAGGTGTGTACGAGAGTGGCAGGTGTGTATTCGAGTGGCAGGTGTGTATTCGAGTGTCTGGTTTGTACTAGAGTGTCAGGTGTGTACTCGACTGTGAGGTTTATACTCGACTGTCAGATGTCTTATATGGTGATAATATGTCATATGTATAGTGATGTAGAGAAGTGAAATATATGCCCCTTAATAGTTAGGTTATATACCAGATGTATTTATTTTTTTACGGGTATTAGCCCACCCGGGCACAGGTCACTGACCCACATCGGGGTCTGGGGGGCGAAAATGTAATAATAATAATAATAATAATAATAATAATAATTAGTTCATAGTAAATAAAATTTATAATAAAAAATAAAAATTATGATTGAAATAATATAATAACAACACTGATAATAATAATAATAATAATAATAATAATAATAATAATAATAATAATAATAATAAAGAACCATAAAGAAATACAAAAATGTAAAAAAAAGATCAATAGTGAGAAACAATATATGTATGTTGTGTTGTCAATGGTAAGAGAAACAACTGAGACCCTGCAATTGTGTGTAAATGAGGCAGAAAGTCAGATTAGCAACCTGGGACTTGGTCACAATTTTCGTGATGCCATATGGCAGCAGGGTCTACCATTAGACAATACATTATGCTTCCAATAACTTCCCAGGCGGTATACCTGTATACATTAGTAATTTATGATATACGTCAGGTGTATAATGATGTAGAAAACTCAAGTGATATATACGGTTTTTATCAATATATATCCACATTACATCAGATACAAACCCAAACAATATTTTTTTAAGAATTCATGTTTATACACACACTCATCCATCATACATAACATAAACTCACACATACTCGCACAAATAAACTCACACATACTCATACATATTACATACTCATACATATAAACTCATACATACCCCCCAAAAATGTATATCTTTCAATATTTCTATAAATTATAAAATATATATTAACCCACCTCACCCTTCCCCTTCATACACTGGGAAAAAAAATATTGAATTGCGGTCAAACTTGTCATTAAGGCAATACAATAATCCCCTGAAGCTGGTTGGGGATGGGCGAGAAGGGGGGAAGGAAGGGGGGGGGGGATAATGAGTGAAGGAGAGGGGGAGAGGAGGGGAAGGGAGGGGTGACAGTGGGTAGAGGAAAGGAGAGGGACGAGGGAGGAGGGGAAGAGAGGGGAGATAGTGAGTAAAAGAGAGAGGGGAAAGATGAGGGGGGAGGGAGAAGGGAAAATTGTGAGCAGGGGAGAGGGAGAGACAGGAGAGGGGGAGTATGAGTTGAGTAGAGAGGAGAGACGAGAGAGGACGGGTGGGGGGAAGGGGAGATTGTGAGCAGGGGAGAGGGGAGAGACAAGGGATGGGGGAGATTAATTCATCTGATGGCGGAGACATGATTGATGAACGCTGTTACTAAGGTCCAGCTTCACACCAGCATCAATATCTACTGCTCTTTTTCCTCCTGAGCTGACTAACTGACTGACTGATTGGACGACCGACTGACTGACTGATTGGGCGACTAACTGACTGACTGATGGGGTGGCTGACTGATTGGGCGACTAACTGACTGACTGATGGGGTGGCTGACTGATTGACTATTTTGACGACTGAGTGACTTACTGACTGGCTAACTGGCTGACTCACTGATTGGCTAACTGAATAACTCGCAGAACTTACTGACTGACTGAAGAACTAACTGGTTGATAGGCTGAATTAATTAATAAATAACTGACTGACTGACTAACTCGGCACTGCATCCATTCAGCTGCTGCTTCGTGCTTCATTGAACCTCGGTAACAAAAATTAAGTGCATGATAATTGAGAGAGAGAGAGAGACGTTCACTATACCCTGGGGAGAGGTTGTAAAGCAGGGCCGCCAACGGAAGCTTTGCTCATCTAATAAAAGTTTATTTGATCTGCCGAGGCGGGGAGAGGGCGGCTAGTGGCGGCTTGCTAGTTACAAATGATTGTGTTAGTATCAGCTAGTAGCGGCTGATGACTATTGGCAGCTAATGACTAGTGATGTCTAATGACTAGTAGTGGCTGATGACTACCGGTGGTTGATGACTACTCGTGGCTGATGGCTAGTGGTGGCTGATGACTACCGGTGGTTGATGACTACTGGTGGCTGATGGCTAGTGGTGGCTGATGACTACCGGTGGTTGATGACTACTGGTGGCTGATGGCAAGTGGTGGCTGATGACTACTGGTGGCTGATGACTACTGGTGGCTGATGACTAGTGGTGGCTGATGACTAGTGGTGGCTGATGACTAGTGGTGGCTGATGACTACTGGTGGCTGATGACTAGTGGTGGTTGATGACTAGTGGTGGCTGATGACTAGTGGTGGCTGATGACTAGTGGTGGCTGACGACTACTGGTGGCTGATGACTAGTGGTGGCTGATGACTAGTGGTGGCTGATGACTACCGGTGGTTGATGACTACCGGTGGTTGATGACTACCGGTGGTTGATGACTACTGGTGGCTGATGACTAGTGGTGGTTGATGACTACTGGTGGCGCGGGTAGTGACGGATAATGGCGGGTAGTGGTGGGTAGTGGCGTAAGATTTTCAAAGTGAGAGGAAGTATAAAATTCCCCAGAGTGAACGAAGAATACTATTGTGATCGTCTCTGGCGATTTTAAAAAGGAAAGTTTTTTAAAAGGACTTCTACTTTTGTTTACATGTCTGTCTGTTCGTCTGTCAGTTTATTCCGTCCCTATCCAATATAACACTCGATTCACAGCGGCGTACAAACCTTCCCAAATACGTGGAGCGGTGGTTGGGGGGGGGGGGGATAATTTGCATACCCTGACGTACGGCCCTAGGATAGCTCTCTCTCTCTCTCTCTCTCTCTCTCTCTCTCTCTCTCTCTCTCTCTCTCTCTCTCTCTCTGTGGCCAAGTATCAGTTCAAGTTTCAATTATTTTAAGCTTCAGTGTGTGTGTGTGTGAGTGAGTGTGTGTGTGTGTGCGTGCGTGTAAAAATATTCTTAGTGTACGTCAGAGTTTAAACCCCAGCGCCATTCTCTCAGCTCTTGTATCTAAACAAATATAATAATTCAGGTCTTAGGCATAAGCACCAGCCAACAAATATGGATAAACACAAGAAGATTCCTGAACAACCAGAGCGTAAGCATCACCACCAGGAACACTTACTTTCACCCTTGTATACACAGTTAAACTACACCTTGTTGTATTTGTACACGGGTCAATATGTGTAATCATGTGTACGTATGATTTATTGTACACGCACACACACACACACACAAAGGACGAAATGCTAAATGCTTGCAGTTGTAGGTGAACGCCAAACCAATGTACACAGTCGCTAATTGTGTGAACATTCAAATGTGCGTGTTTACATGTGTACACATAACTGAACAGTGTTACCAGTACAGAAAATCAAGAATACAGCCACCACACAGTATAAATATAGTGTTACCACCACACAGTATAATAAAACAGTGTTACCACCACACAGTATAATAAGAAACAGTGTTACCACCACACAGTATCATAAGAAACAGTGTTACCACCACACAGTATAATAAAACAGTGTTACCACCACACAGTATCATAAGAAACAGTGTTACCACCACACAGTATAATAAGAAACAGTGTTACCACCACACAGTATAATAAGAAACAGTGTTACCACCACACAGTATAATAAAACAGTGTTACCACCACACAGTATAATAAGAAACAGTGTTACCACCACACAGTATAATAAAACAGTGTTACCACCACACAGTATAATAAGAAACAGTGTTACCACCACACAGTATAATAAAACAGTGTTACCACCACACAGTATCATAAGAAACAGTGTTACCACCACACAGTAAAATAAAACAGTGTTACCACCACACAGTATCATAATAAACAGTGTTACCACCACACAGTATAATAAAAAACAGTGTTACCACCACAAAGTATAATAAGAAACAGTGTTACCACCACACAGTATAATAAGAAACAGTGTTACCACCACACAGTATAATAAAACAGTGTTACCACCACACAGTATAATAAAACAGTGTTACCACCACACAGTATAATAAGAAACAGTGTTACCACCACACAGTATAATAAAACAGTGTTACCACCACACAGTATAATAAAAAACAGTGTTACCACCACACAGTATAATAAGAAACAGTGTTACCACCACACAGTATAATAAGAAACAGTGTTACCACCACACAGTGTAATAAAACAGTGTTACCACCACACAGTATAATAGAAAAACAGTGTTACCACCACACAGTATAATAGAAAAACAGTGTTACCACCACACAATATAATAAGAAACAGTGTTACCACCACACAGTATAATAAGAAACAGTGTTACCACCACACAGTATCATAAGAAACAGTGTTACCACCACACAGTATAATAAGAAACAGTGTTACCACCACACAGTATAATAAGAAACAGTGTTACCACCACACAGTATAATAAGAAACAGTGTTACCACCACACAGTATCATAAGAAACAGTGTTACCACCACACAGTATAATAAGAAACAGTGTTACCACCACACAGCATAATAAGAAACAGTGTTACCACCACACAGTATAATAAGAAACAGTGTTACCACCACACAGTATAATAAGAAACAGTGTTACCACCACACAGTATCATAAGAAACAGTGTTACCACCACACAGTATAATAAGAAACAGTGTTACCACCACACAGTATAATAAGAAACAGTGTTACCACCACACAGTATAATAAGAAACAGTGTTACCACCACACAGTATCATAAGAAACAGTGTTACCACCACACAGTATCATAAGAAACAGTGTTACCACCACACAGCATAATAAGAAACAGTGTTACCACCACACAGTATAATAAGAAACAGTGTTACCACCACACAGTATAATAAGAAACAGTGTTACCACCACACAGTATCATAAGAAACAGTGTTACCACCACACAGTATCATAAGAAACAGTGTTACCACCACACAGTATAATAAGAAACAGTGTTACCACCACACAGTATAATAAAACAGTGTTACCACCACACAGTATAATAAGAAACAGTGTTACCACCACACAGTATCATAAGAAACAGTGTTACCACCACACAGTATAATAAGAAACAGTGTTACCACCACACAGTATAATAAAACAGTGTTACCACCACACAGTATAATAAGAAACAGTGTTACCACCACACAGTATAATAAAACAGTGTTACCACCACACAGTATAATAAGAAACAGTGTTACCACCACAGAGTATCATAAGAAACAGTGTTACCACCACACAGTATAATAAGAAACAGTGTTACCACCACACAGTATAATAAGAAACAGTGTTACCACCACACAGTATCATAAGAAACAGTGTTACCACCACACAGTATCATAAGAAACAGTGTTACCACCACACAGTATAATAAAACAGTGTTGCCACCACACAGTATAATAAGAAACAGTGTTACCACCACACAGTATCATAAGAAGCAGTGTTACCACCACACAGTATAATAAGAAACAGTGTTACCACCACACAGTATAATAAAACAGTGTTACCACCACACAGTATAATAAGAAACAGTGTTACCACCACACAGTATAATAAGAAACAGTGTTACCACCACACAGTATAATAAAACAGTGTTACCACCACACAGTATAATAAGAAACAGTGTTACCACCACACAGTATCATAAGAAACAGTGTTACCACCACACAGTATCATAAGAAACAGTGTTACCACCACACAGTATAATAAGAAACAGTGTCACCACCACACAGTATAATAAGAAACAGTGTTACCACCACACAGTATAATAAGAAACAGTGTTACCACCACACAGTATCATAAGAAACAGTGTTACCACCACACAGTATAATAAAACAGTGTTACCACCACACAGTATCATAAGAAACAGTGTTACCACCACACAGTATAATAAGTGCATGACCTGTACACGTAACACGGCCGGACCATCACGCACGTCCGTCATCAACTAAGGACAACGTGTTCCGTAATCAGCTGGTCTGGCATTCCACCATTGTGAGGACGAGAACACACTCGTGATACACTGTGTGTGATACCAGTATACTTGTCATCATCACAGGTAGGTATTATGATTGGCCAGTACCAGCCACCAGGAGATGACTGCTGATTGGTCGTTTGTTACGTGTGTGTGTGTGTGTGTGTGTGTGTGTTTTTGGAGGAGCACCGCATGAGAAGGTGTCAACACTTTAGAGTTAGCCCGACTGCATACCGACTGTGCGTGTGCATGTACTGTACGTATGTGTATGTGTGTATGTTTGTGTGTATGTCAGACATGGAATATTTGTAATTTATAATTGTTATTGATG
>CAUDMG010004119.1:150000-162500 GCA_958450375.1 Homarus gammarus
TTCATCCCTCAAACATTTACACATAAGACCTAACCTAACCTAACCTAACCTAACCTAACCTAACTTAACCTAACCTAACCTAACCTAACCTAACCTAACCTAATTTATCCTATCCTAATCTAACCTGACCTAACCTAACCAAATCCTAACCTTGGTAAAGCTCCACACACCCACCGTACACCGTCAGGGTTATAAAAGTTGCCTCTGGAAGTAATGTCAATATCTCACCTTAACAGCGTCGAGTCACGTTAACTGGCGTCCGTCACCACTCTCCGTCACGCCACCACGTTACCACTCCCCGTCACTCCGTAGCGTTACCATACCCAGCCACCCCGTCAACACGCCCCGTCACCACGCGCCATCACCACGCCCTATCACGCCACCCTTCATCACATACCGTCACACCCCCGTCAACACGTCCCGTCACTACACCCCGTCACGCCACCTCACGTGTAACGATTCAGTTTAATGTCATGGTGTTAAGGTTGATTATGTAACATTGCTAGGTCATTATCACTGCCCTTGATGGTAAACCTAACCTAACCTAACCTAACCTAACCTAACTTTGCGATAATAACAAATTTTATGGCGTCAATTGCCACAGTCTTCTCCCAACCGTGATATTTAATCTATGCTGTTACCGTCACCATAACACCGTGTTACGTTATGTGGTGTTACGTCTCTGTTATTGTAGTGTGTTTAATGTTTTATATGTCCTAGTGTTTATAAGGTTAATTAATTAGTTACCTTTGTGTTAGGTGTGTGTCCAAAACTGTAAGTGATGGTAAATTGTGACGAGAGAGAGAGAGAGAGAGAGAGAGAGAGAGAGAGAGTGTGTGTACCTGTAGAGGGTCAAGTCCTCCCACGCAGGTAAGATATATGACCTAATTTCATTTCATTAGTGAGTCCAGGTGATGGATAGGTGGAAGCGGGAAGTGGACTCATTTGAATATTCATAGACAGGACCTAGTTAATATCTCTTTAAGCTTGGTGTTGGGTGTATCGCATTGCTGTGTGTGTGTGTGTGTGTGTGTGTGTGTGCAGTATAGTTGTATTACTTTTTATTATAATGTTTTAATAGAATTTAATCATACATCAAAACGTTTGTATCATACAGTGTTCTGATACGTTGTGGTATTGTACACCCACAAGTTGTATTGTACGCCCACACGTTGTATTGTACACCCACACGTTGTATTGTACACCCACACGTTGTATTGTACACCCATACGTTGTATTGTACACTCACACGTTGTATTGTACACCCACACGCTGTGTCATACACTCACACGTTGTATTGTACACCCACACGCTGTGTCATACACCCACACGCTGTGTCATACACCCTCACGTGTGTCATACACCCACACGTTGTGTCATATACCCACACATGTATCATACACCCACTCGTGTGTCATACGCCCACACGTTGTGTCATACTCCCACGCGTGTGTCATACACCCACACGTTTGTGTAATACACCCACACGATGTGTCATGTTCCCACACGTGTGTTATACACGTGTTGGCGGATTATCAGGGGTTAAGAAGGTACCTAGGTGAGGTCATCTGGGAACAGTCACGTCAGTTCCCAGTAGGAAGGGGTGAGGTCATAGATGACACAGCAATTGATCATGACTATAATATATTCACTAGTATATTACATAAAGCACAAGAACAAAATATACCATACAGAAAAATTAGGTCAAATAAGAATGAGCCAAGGTGGATGACCAGAAAACTTAAACATGACATAGGAATAAAGAAAGGAATATATAAGAAATTAAAGGGAGGGGAGGAGCAGCTCAGAAACAGGTATAATGAACTATCTAGGAATGTTAAGAAAAATGTAAGGAAGGCAAAGAGAGACTATGAAATCAAAATAGCAAGAGAATCCAAGGCGAATCCCAAGGGATTTTTCCAGGTATATAGGACAAAGGTCAAGGACAAAGTTGGGCCTTTGAAGTCAGGGAGGGGAGAATTGATAAATGGCAGTGAAGAAATAAGCAAAGCATTGAACAACTACTTCTCATCAGTTTTCACAGAAGAAATTTGCGATGAAATTCCAGAGGTGGAACTGATATTTAAGGGAAAGGAAGAAGAGAAATTAAAGAATATCACTATCAGAAAAGAGGATGTTCTTAAGAAGATAAATAAACTAAAGAAAACAAAATCCCCAGGGCCGGATGAAATTTTCCCTCGAGTCTTGAAAGAGTGAAGGGAACAGATTAGCGGACCCCTCGTAAACTTATTTACAAAATCATTAGACACTGGAGTTGTGCCAGACTTGTGGAAACAGGCAAATGTAGTACCCACATTCAAAAAGGGAGACAGAGCATCAGCGTCAAATTGCCGGCCGATCAGTTTGACGTGAGTAGTGGGGAAATTTCTTGAATCAATTATAGCAGATAGCATCCGATCGCATCTAGAGAAAAGCAAATTAATCTACGACTCTCAACATGGGCTTACAAAGGGAAAATCTTGTCTAACAAATCTGCTGACGTTTTTTAGGAAAGTCTTCGAGGTAGTAGATAATGACGAAAATTACGATGTTATTTACTTAGACTTTAGCAAAGCATTTGACAGTAGGGTGTGTCAATTTAGGGGGTGAACTGGCTAAATTGAAAATCGAGTAATTTGGTAGCAATTTATTGTAGTCTTTAAGCATGCAAAACTATATTCTGGCATAAATTTTTTTTTATAATAAGTCCTACCTACATCAAATGGATTTTTAAATGTACATATTTGTGAATTTATAACATAACCAGCGTTTGCACACATGTTACTGTTTCAAGTTTCAAATTATTATATTTTATTATCCGTAGTCTATTTGAAAGTAACCAATGCCTTCATACTCTCTTTGCTTTGGTTTCTTGTCATCAGTAGTCTGCTTGCTATTTGTGCTTTGATGTAACCTTCTCGCCTCTCGTGGCTGTAAACATGGCCCGCTGCTTCTGTGACCATTTTCACACATCTCTCCACACTTTGAGTGTGGGAAGGCCACTTCGGCACCTGCATTGGAGTCTCTTTAAGGTTTCTCAATTCTTGGCTAGTTAGACTTGTTGTCAATGGTGGCTCTAAGACTTCCAAACTCAAGTCAACCAATTCTGACAATTTGGTGGCATTGACGTTTATTGGGGGAACTTTTCTTGAATGAAACGAACAGTCTCCCAACTGGTCGTCATCTATTAGCGTTCCTCTAATCTTTAGAATGACTTCTACAGCCTCGGTTCGGAGATTGGTACATTGACTGCAAAGTATTGCTTGCAAAACTGCTTCTGATCGAGCATACCAAGCGGACCTTCTTGCCACAGGTAACACGATGTCCCTCACTACCTTCCTCTGTGTTCTTACTAGCTGCAATTGAAACAAAAGGTGATTGGGCCCATCCACCCACATAGGATTAAGTTTCACACTTAACCACTGGGGAAGATGAACTCCAATAATAAATTCAACAATTAACCTCAAATTCTTCAGCACTTTGCCCTTCAATTCGTGTTTGGAAATCCAAATCCTGCAGAAACGAAGAGCTGTAGTTAACCAACGGCTGTGACTGACAGGTCCAATCTCCAAGAGAGCCAATGACTGAGGCACTTCTCCTGATCTTATTGCTTGGGCAATACGATAAGCATAGGATTGATCTGTGCTGAGATCTTTGATGACTCCTTCAGACAACGCCGGAAGGGGAGGGCCAACTTCGACCTTTGGAAAGGTTGTATTTATTTCTAGTTGTGTTGCTTCATCCAGCATGATGCCAAGGGGACCGGACCACTTGTTGTTGCTCTTTGAAGGACCATCAAGTTCCTGGATGAGATGACGAAGAGGTAGCTCGCCTGTATGTAAATCACATACAATCCAAACAAGTCTTCTTCCTAGTTTTTTCTCTAAATGCGTCATTACACCCCCCTGCCATCCGGTGTTCACTGCAGTTGAATCTCCACCAACAGCCTGCAGTGAACTGCCAAGTCCTCTCTCCTGAACCCAACATAAAATATGATCAGCAATGACCTCTGCATGTTTCTTCCCTTCTACTTCAGTTTCGGGAGCAAAGTGAAACAAAAACCGACCACCAGGCTCAGAACAGACAGAGTAGTGTTCTTCTTTGATGAGACCTGGAAACTTTCTGTTCACTCCCTCTACTTCTAGCAAAACTTTTGTGTCATCTATTCTTCCATCAAACAAAAGACAGGAGAGCCCTCCCTCGCTTAAATCTTTTTCATGCTGATCAGATATTTCCTTCATTATTTTTTCTTGTGCTCTTCTAATTTTATTATGATCTATCACCAAAGATACATCCTCTCGGCTGATGAGGCCTGCATCTATCCAAGCGGCAGTTGCAATTTCTGCAGCCTCACGAAGTCCAGCATGGTGGCTCTTTGGAACTATCATCTGATGTTGCTTCCTGTTCATCAGAAGAACTATCAAAGAAGTGATAAACATCTTGACACAGCTCTTCCTCTCTTTGGATGGCTTCTTCACTCTTCATTCTCTTCTTTTGTTCCCTCTCTCGGATTTGTTCTCTCTTCTTGGCATTAGCAATCTGCTTCTTTGTTTCTGAATAATCTATTGAACCCATTTGCATACTTCCTTGGCCTTCTGCCTTTGTCCTCTGTGCCTTTATAAATTCAAGCTCTAAAACAGGGATCTTCTTTTCACGAGGACAACCACAATCAATGTGGGAATTATTTTCTCTCTTACCTGAGTGAGAACAGTTGGATTCAGAACATAATTGTATGGAGCACTTGCAGGTCAAAATGTCAAACAGAGTATCAAGTGTGTGCAGAAATTCATTTTTCCTGGCCAAGTTTCCTTTACCAAGTGATGTTTCAACTGCTTTGTGCCATAATTTCGTTAGTTTTAGCTCAATAGTTCGACACTGATTAATCACAGGTGGTTTGAATAGTGCATTAGCTTTTGTCCATTGATGCAGAAGAGGGACTATCATGTCAATTATGAGTTCTTTATCTGTATAGTTCCTTCTGTCCTTTGCATTTTTTTCTCGAAGGAGTAACCCTAATCTTAGCATGTCTCTCACTGTTGGAAGTTCTGATACAGGAAGCTCCTTCCCTTTACCAACTAGCAGGCTCAAGTGGGTTGACAACTGACTTCTTGTCTTCAATTTTGACATCTTCACACTATCTGACAAATAGAAAAATATTTCAATGTTTCATAATTCAATTGTTGTTTCAAAAAATATCAATTTGTTTATCAAAAATGCTGTAACAGAAATAACATAATAATTTCTTAGAACATAATGTTTTATACAATGATATAAGTAACTGCAACAATCAATATGCCCTACTTACAATAATTAAAATGTAGAATTGGTCTGGTAGAGTAGGTGCAAGTGCAATGAGAGCAAACCACCGTCTATGATATCTAGAAGGAGAGTGAGCCGGGCGCCTTATCCTCACGCTTGGTACAAGTCAAAACAAGAATTAAACTGTCCCACACCGAGAGCCTGTTCATGTTCATGTTCTGACATGCATATTGTACACAAGCTATAGAACCATAAAATACTCCATAATCCATATGCTTACATGAGATTAGTTAATATCAAGTGAATAATTCTAATCAAGTCTCATTAATTTGTTGAAATACTGATATTTGAAACTTTAAGGTATAATTGATGTAGGTGAGGGTTATTTCAATTCATTTTTGTTTGCTAATCTCAAGTTTAGACATAAAGAGGCACAATATTTTGACTACCAAATTTGATTTTGAACATGTTGACAAAATTGACACACCCTAATTTGACAGAGTACCGCATCAGAGGCTTCTGAGAAAAATTAAGGCTCATGGTATCGAGGGGAAAGTTTTAAATAAGATAAAATCATGGCTCACTGATAGAACGCAGAGGGTCAGCGTAGATGGTGTTAAATCTGAGTGGGGCCGTGTAACCAGTGGGGTTCCCCAGGGGTTAGTACTAGGCCCACTCTTGTTCATAATCTACATAAACGATCTAGATACTGGGATCAGCAGTGACTAAGCAAGTTTGCGGATGACACCAAAATAGGGAGGCAAATTAATTCAGGGCAGGATGCAAATGCATTACAGGAGGATCTAAATAAACTGCAGGGGTGGTCTGAAAAATGGCAAATGAAATTCAACACCAGCAAGTGCAGCGTACTTAATATTGGAAGAACAAATACTTATAATGTATACAGCCTTAACAACATCAACCTAGAGAAGTCGGCTTGTGAAAGAGACCTAGGGGTACTTGTAAGCCCGGACCTACGGCCTAGAAAACAGTGCGTTAATGTTCGAAATAAGGCAAACAGAGTATTGGGTTTTATATGTAGAAGTGTAAGTAACAAGAGTGCAGAGGTCTTATTGCAACTATATCTTGCGCTAGTCAGGCCGCACCTCGATTATGCGGTTCAGTTCTGGTGCCCCTATTATATAATGGATATAAATTCACTAGAGTCGGTGCAGCGAAGAATGACAAAAATGATTCCGGGACTTAGAAACCTTCCATATCAGGAAAGGTTAAAGAAACTTAATTTGCATTCCCTAGAAAGACGAAGAGTGCGGGGAGATATGATAGAAGTATTTAAGTGGGTGAAAGGAATCAATAAAGGGGATATAGATAAATTTCTTATAATAACCGAGCAGGATAGGACTCGGAGCAACGGATTCAAGTTGGATAAGTTTAGGTTTAGGAGGGAGATAGGAAGAGACTGGTTTACAAATAGGGTGGTGGACGAGTGGAACAAGCTTAGCAACTTTGTAGTAAGTGCTGGAACTCTAGAAAGTTTCAAAAGGAGGCTAGATAGATTCATGGATGATAGAGAGTGGTAGTAACTCTCGACAGGAGCTGCCATGCACTTGCACAGGCCAACCGGCCTATTGCAGACTCCTTATTTTCTTATGTTCTTATGTCATACACCCACACGTTGTGTCATACACCCACACGTGTGTCATACACCCACACGATGTGTCATACACCCACAAAATGTGTCATACACCCACACGTTGTATTGTACACCCACACGTTGCTTCATACACCCAGACGTGTGTCATACACCCAGACGTGTGTCAAACTCCCACATGTGTGTCAAACACCCACACAGTGAATCGTAGTCTGCGTGTTATTGTTAATTTATCTGTGAGCTGGACAGCTGTGTGGACCTGAGGTGGGGCCGGCTGTAGGGTGGGGCTGGAGGGTAGGGTGGACCTGACTGTAGGCGGGGCTGGCTGTAGGGTGGACCTGACTGTAGGCGGGGCTGGCTGTAGGGTGGACCTGACTGTAGGCGGGGCTGGGTGTGGATGGGGCTGGCTGTAGGCGGGGCTGGGTGTGGATGGGGCTGGGTGTGGATGGGGCAGAGGAATATTTGAAATGTTTTAAAATTGGCTGAAACAATCAAGAAAAAAAAATAAGAAGAATTCATCTGTGACGCAAGTTTAGGAATACATAAACACTGTTGTTCCTGGTACCCCTTTGAGAGAGAGTTGTTACACACCCCCACACACACTCTCTCTCTCTCTCTCTCGGCTCCCCTGGTGTGTTGTCAATGTACTTCAGTTCGCTCTACCAATGCTTTACACAAGAGGTAAAAAAAATGGTGGCGTGTTTTCCTTTCCTAGAAATTTTGAAGGTTAATTTTTTCTTTGATGTATGTATGTATGCATGTATGTATGTATGTATGTATGCATGTATGTATGTATGTATGTATGTATGAATGTATGTATGTATGTATGTATGTATGTATGTATGTATGTATGTATGCTTAAAATGAGTCGGGTGAAGGAAAGATTTTGTTTGTGTTGAAGTGAAGGACACAGTCAGTCTCCTCTTAAAATGAGTTGGAAAAGTTGTGAAGTGAGTTTTAACACCTACCTTCCTCCTCCTACTCTTCCTCCTCCTGCTCTTCCTCCTCCTGCTCTTCCTCCTCCTGCTCTTCCTCCTCCTGCTCTTCCTCCTCCTGCTCTTCCTCCTCCTGCTCTTCCTCCTCCTGCTCTTCCTCCTCCTACTCTTCCTCCTCCTGCTCTTCCTCCTCCTCCTCCTCCTCCTCCTCCTCCTCCTCCTCCTCCCGTGTCCTGAGTGGTGGACCCTGGAAAAAATAGAAACTCTTCTGGGTGTTTCAGCAGTATCTTATTTCTGCGTCTCCAATTTTAGTGGTATGTATGTATGTATGTGTGTATGTATGTATGTATGTATGTATGTGTGTATGTATGTATGTATGTATGTATGTATGTATGTATGTATGTATGTATGTATGTATGTATGTACACTATGGATGGATGGATACCCAAACAACAACACTCAATATAGTAAAGTGCAGTAATTCTTTCACTCTACAGGTATAAAGAACTTTGACCTAAGCTTTAGAAATACACAACCTTTGACCTCATTTCCCTGTACTTTTTTGGTAATATTCCCTGAGGTACAGACAGACATAGATCTTCCGTGATAGACATAAATATCCACCTTTAAAACTCTGAGCTCCAGGGCAAATTTTTTCTTTCCCAGGAGGAGAGTCATGTTTACTTAGTAATTACTGCGAGCTGCTCCCCGCCCTCCTTAGTCCGTCCTGGGAGACACAACATTGTAAATATCCCAACGACCCCTCTGACCTGATGTGGTGGTGGTGGTGGTGGTAATGGTGGTGGTGGTGGTGGTGGTGGTGGCTATGGTGGTGATGGTGGTGGTGGTGGTGATGGTGGTGGTGGTAGTGGTGGTGATGGTGGTTGTGGTGGTAATGGTGGTGGTGGTGGTTGTGGTGGTGGTGGTTGTGGTGGTGGTGGTTGTGATGGTGGTGGTTGTGATGGTGGTGGTGATGGTGGTTGTGGTGGTGGTGATGATGGTGGTTATGGTGGTGATGGTGATTGTGGTGGTGGTTGTGGTGGTGATGGTGGTGGTGGTGGTAGTGGTGGTGATGGTGGTTGTGGTGGTGGTGGTGATGTTGATGGTGGTTATGGTGGTGATGGTGGTGGTAGTGGTGGTGGTGGTGGTGGTAGTGATGGTGATTGTGGTGGTGATGGTGGTTCTGGTGGTGGTGGTGATAGTGGTGGTGGTGGTGACAGTGGTGGTGATGGTGGTGATGATGATGATGGTGGTTATGGTGATAATGTTGGTGATGATGATGGTCGTGTTGATTGGTGGTTCAGGTGTTGTGTAGTGGTTATGGTGATGATGGTCATGTTAGTGGTGATTATGGTGATGATGTAGGTGTTAGTGGTGATGATGTTGGTGATGATGGTAGTGTTGGTTGGTGGGATGGTGGTGATGATGGTGGTGATGATTAAGGTGGTGTTGGTGGTGGTTATACTGGTGGTAGTAGTTTTGGTGGAAAGTGGTTTTGGTGATGATTGTAATGATGATGACGATGATGATGGTGGTGGTTATGGTGATGATGGTAGTGGTGATGATGATGATGGTGGGGGGAGGAGGGGATAGAGAAGAAAGAAACAGAGAGGAAGTGGTAATGTTGGTGATGAGACAAGGGGAAGAGAGAGGAGCGAGGGTAGAGGGAGGGAAGAGGAAGAAAGCGAAGGGAGGAGGGGTAGGAGAAGAGAAGGGAGGGAGGATAGGTGGAGGAGAGAGAGAGAGAGAGAGAGAGAGAGAGAGAGAGAGAGAGAGAGAGTATTTATGGCCAATTACTGGAACTTAACGACACCAAATTCTCTTGTGTTGATCTTCATCCTCTTAGGGGAGGTGTTGTTGGGGAGGGGGGAGGTGTTGTTGGGGGGGGAGGTGTTGTTGGGGAGGGGGAGGTGTTGTTGGGGAGGGGGGAGGTGTTGTTGGGGAGGAGGGTAGGTGGTGTTGGGGAGGGGGGAGGTGTTGTTGGGGAGGGGGGAGGTGTTGTTGGGGAGGGGGAGGTGTTGTTGGGGAGGGGGAGGTGTTGTTGGGGAGGGGGAGGTGTTGTTGGGGAGGGGGGAGGTGTTGTTGGGGAGGAGGGTAGGTGGTGTTGGGGAGGGGGAGGTGTTGTTGGGGAGGGGGGAGGTGTTGTTGGGGAGGGGGGAGGTGTTGTTGGGGAGGAGGGTAGGTGGTGTTGGGGAGGGGGAGGTGTTGTTGGGGAGGGGGAGGTATTGATGGAGAGGGGGAGGTATTGTTGGGGAGGGGTAGGTGTTGTTGGGGAGGGGGAGGTGTTGTTGGGGAGGGGGAGGTGTTGTTCGGGTGGGGGAGGTGTTGTTGGGGATGGGGAGGTGTTGTTCGGGTGGGGGAGGTGTTGTTGGGGAGGGGGAGGTGTTGTTGGGGACGGGGAGGTGTTAGGAAGCTGATGAGGAGGGGAGATAATAATAGTAATAATAATAATAATAATAATAATAATAATATAATTAATAATAATAGCAATAACAATAACATCAATAACATTAATAGCAACAACTCCAACAATAACAAAAGCTGACGTAATACCCTCACTGTGAAAATATTGGAAACATTAAGCCCCAACCCAATACTTGTGTTCAAAAAGGAAATACTTCAGAAAAGACAAAATAGTTTTAAGTGTGAAAGGTTTTTATAAGTAGTGTGGGAGCCTTACTTATCCAGGGTAACCAATACGTTTTAAGTTCCTTTCTGTAGACTATGTTTCTAGATATATTTTTCCTTTGACCTTTTTGGTTTTGACCTTTGACCCTATGATCTTTGACCCCTTGACTTTTTTAACTTTGACCTTTTGGCAGTTTGACCATGTGACCTTTCACCTTTTGACCCTTTGGTAGTTTGACTATTTGACCTTTGACCCTTTGACTCCTTGACCTTTTGAACTCTTAATTTTTTACCTTTGACCCTTTGACCTTTTGACCTGTAACTCTTTGATCGTTGACCTTTTGACCTCTGACTCTTTGATCGTTGACCTTTTGACCTCTGAACCTTTGATTGTTGACCTTTTGACCTCTGACTCTTTGATCGTTGACCTTTTGACCTCTGACCCCTTGATGATAATAAACATAATAGTTCTTTGGGTTGTCATGGTTATTGCGTATGATAAGTATAATAAGTGAAATAAAAGAGGTAATATAGAAAGAAGGTGGAAAAGAGAGAGATAGAGATAGAGAGAGAGAGAGAGAGAGAGAGAGAGATTATATCCTTTCAATAACTGCTTCCCTTTATGCTTTCATGGCCAGCCCCTTCTCCTCCTCCTCCTCTGTGTGGTAGACCTCTTTGCTGTTGTCATCTCCCTTTCATCTGACCTTTCACCTTTCTTCTCCTCCCCTCTACTTCTCCTCTCTATTGCCTCCTTACAACCCTCTCTCACCTTTTCCCATTTGTCAAGTGATTCCTTACACTCACAATACCTCCACCATCAACACAGTCTCTCTCTCTCTCTCTCTCTCTCTCTCTCTCTCTCTCTCTCTCTCTGTCTGTCTGTCTGTCTGTCTGTCTGTCTGTCTGTCTGTCAACCCAGGAAGAACTCATATAACTACACCATAAAGACATAGACCCATGACATATCTTGTAAATATATGACATCCTATTCTTATTGTGCACCGGGTGAATATATTCTGCCCTATATCATTCTAGTATACTCTTATTTTTTCCGAGAACATATCTATTAGGTGACTATGTTATTATGGGTGTGTGGGGTGGGGGGGGGGTCAGTTGGTGTGGGTCAGTATGTGTGTGTGGGTGGGGGGGCAGGTGTGTGTGGGTCAGTTTGTGTGTGTGGGTGGGGGGGGCAGGTGTGTGTGGGTCAGTATGGGGGGGGGTCAGTTGGTGTGGGTCAGTATGTGTGTGTGGGTGGGGGGGGGGGCAGGTGTGTGTGTATGTGGGGGGGTTGGGTCAGTTGGTGTGGGTCAGTATGTGTGTGTGGGTGAGGGGGGGGCAGGTGTGTGTGTGTGTGTGAAATGAGAATACTGGAGGGAAAAAAAGAAAGAGAAAAAGTGACAAAATGAGAAAAAAGAAGCCAGAGATAACGAATAAGAGAGAGGGAGAGATACTGAGAAGAAGAAAGAAAGAAAGAGGAAGATAGAGAGAGGGAATAGATGTACAAATTTCTCTCCTCTCTCTCTCTCTCTCTCTCTCTCTCTCTCTCTCTCTCCCTCTCTCTCTCTCATGTGGCAATTAATGGTCTTGACATACAGGTAAAAGACAAATTTATAGACTCTTCTTTAACATCCTTTTACATCATTTACCTGTATTAATTAGGTAAATGCCCCACCAGAGCCTCACTAATACTCTTACCTGGACGAGAGTATTAACAATTATACCTGACAAGAAAAAAAGACAACAATATTTCTGACTCATAAAATGTTGGTCTGTTTACATAAAAACCATGAATATTAAAGCTGTATGAAAGCGAACACTGAGGTACTGTTCTGTTCCTCTTTTCTGTAATTGTCAGCGAGGGATAACAGGAAGGGATAACAGCGAGGGATAACAGGAAGGGATAACAGCGAGGGATAACAGGAAGGGATAACAGCGAGGGATAACAGGAAGGGATAACAGGAAGGGATAACAGGAAGGGATAACAGGAAGGGATAACAGCGAGGGATAACAGGAAGGGATAACAGCGAGGGATAACAGGAAGGGATAACAGCGAGGGATAACAGGAA
>CAUDMG010004119.1:167500-190000 GCA_958450375.1 Homarus gammarus
AAACACTTTTTAAATATAATTAGGAAAAAATAATATTGCAGCAACAAAGAAGTGAGAAGGGTGAAAAGGATTACTGTTAAATAATAGGGTAAATAGGGTGAGTGGTAAATAATAGGGTAAATAGGGTGAGTGGTAAATAATAGGGTAAATAGGGTGAGTGGTAAATAATAGGGTAAATAGGGTGAGTGGTAAATAATAGGGTAAATAGGGTGAGTGGTAAATAATAGGGTAAATAGGGTGAGTGGTCAATAATAGGGTAAATAGGGTGAGTGGTAAATAATAGGGTAAATAGGGTGAGTGGTAAATAATAGGGTAAATAGGGTGAGTGGTAAATAATAGGGTAAATAGGGTGAGTGGTAAATGGCATTGCACTGTCTTACCTAATGATTCTAGTAGATAAGTCGCACGAAACTAGGCATATTTCTAAATCTGATTAAGGTTGATATTGGGTTGTTTTTTGGGCATGATTATCGCTCTTATGATAAAACTAGTATGACTCTTTCTTCCCTTATGATGTACCGCAAGATATGTTGACAGATATTTAAGGATCATCTTTGGGTGATATTTTGTTGAATATGGATGCGAGTTTCGTCCCTATTGAGAAATGGTATAACAATGTATTTCCCCCGAAGATGGTTAGTCCTATAGCAGGGTGTATGGAAATGACGTGTTTTTTTTTTTTTTTTACTTAGAGGTTATGTCGGTAGTCTCTCTGTCTGTGTTTGTCTGTCTCTATCTTTGTAACACACACATACTTAGGCAAGCAGGCAGGCAGGCATACACACACACACACACACACACACACACACACACTGATATATGTAAATATGTAGATAAAATTCCCCCGGAGGTTCAAATATTCATACATTTTAGCGAGGAAAAACCCCCAGAGAAAGAGGACTAGATGGATAGATGGAACACACACGAGAGAGAGAGAGAGAGAGAGAGAGAGAGAGAGAGAGAGAGAGTAAATTTTTATAGACTCTCGATTTATTTATTCTCTTCCGCCAATTAAACTTTTCATTGTGTTGTATTAATCTAAATATTAACATTATTATCTCATTAACAGGAATAATGGGGGTTAATGTTAATATGTCCTAGCCTAACCTAACCTAACCTAACCTAACCATTATTATTAACATACATTAGGACAGGCCTGCATGAGAACAATGACTCATTAGGACTGGATGGGGGGGGGTGGGCATTAGGAATTGGACCTATAAGGACTTGGGGCCCATTAACAACGGAGTCTATTAGAACTAGGGCCTAATAGGACTCATGCTTGGCTGAAAAATATACCATTATAACTTACCATTTATTCGTTTAGTCGCCAACATATCCACAAGACAAAAATATTCCTGTATAAAAAATATTTCCTATCTGAAACCTTATAATTTGTCTATTAACATTTTTGTACCTGTCTGTGTCTACCTGTAGTTAGATGTTTAAACTGAATTATCACTTTTTACTTATCATACAGAGTTATTGATGATTTTATACTGTAGGGAATTATATGTATCACACTGGTGATGTTGTGTGTGTGTGTGTGTGTGTGTGTGTGTGTGTGTGTGTGTGTGTGTGTGTGTGTGTGTCTGTGTGTGTGTGTGTGTGTGTAGGAACAAACATCTTGACTACAGAGAGACAAAGAGATACATAACCGTACTTATATTCATTGAAAAAAAGCACCTGCACTGTAGTAACACACCTGTATAAGAGAAACACACCTGTATAAGAGTAACACACCTGTATAAGAGTAACACACCTGTATACAAGCAACACACCTGTACAAGAGCAACACACCTGTACAAGAGCAACACACCTGGGCGACATACCTTGCCGAGGGTAGAAGTCAGGTTTGGCAACACTGGCGGTCTCCTGTCAATATATTGGATTTGAACCTTATTATCAACAAGTGAGGGGAGTGCGTGGAGAGAGAGAGAGAGAGAGAGAGAGAGAGAGAGAGACAGAGAGACAGAGAGACAGAGAGAGAGAGATACAATGAAAGAGAACGTGAGAGAAATATAAAAAAGTTTACTTGTTCTCATCACAAATATTGACTTCACAAATAGTATGTGTAGTGACTGTGACCTCAAGAGACAACATTCCACCCAGCGTCTGTTTGAATGTCATTCCTCACATACCTTAAAGAATTCTATAAACCATATTTAGCTTTACATTGTTTAGCAGTTATAGGTAGAAAGACGTGGCTAAGATGACTCAAAACGTGTCAGAAAGATCTCATATAATTCTGGAGATAATTATGAAATTTTGTTTTTATTAATGATTTTTAATTTTTTTTGCTGTTTATTGTTATTAATTTTGTTTTATTTTGTCTTTAATTGATTTTTTTTCTTTCATAATCTTCTGTTTGGTGTTATTTATTAATTTGTATTTATTTATTTATTAAAAAGTAAAATTATTATTATTATTATTATTATTATTATTATTATTATCTATAGCAAACAAACACTCGCTCGTATACGCTCCATCATACCTTATCATACCACTTCTCATTTATTCTTTTATCCACTATTTTTCTTCGTCTTCATTCTTTTCTCCCCTCCCCCCCAAGCGGGTGAAGACTCTGCGTCAACCAGGACGATGATTGATGGACGGCTCAGTTGACTTTCAATCCCGAATTTTGGTGAGTTTACGTATTACGGGGTAGAGTGACTCTCTCTATATACTTATAACAGTAGAGTGTCTCTCTCTATACTTGGAACAGTAGAGTGTCTGTCTCTCTATATACTCATAACAGTAGAGCGTCTCTCTCTATATACTTATAACAGTAGAGTGTCTCTCTATATACTTATAACAGTAGAGTGTCTTTCTCTCTCTATATACTTATAACAGTAGAGCGTCTCTCTCTATATACTCATAACAGTAGAGTGTCTCTCTCTATATACTTATAACAGTAGAGTGTCTCTCTCTCTATATGCTTATAACAGTAGAGTGTCTCTCTCTATATACTTATAACAGTAGAGCGTCTCTCTCTATATACTCATAACAGTAGAGTGTCTCTCTCTATATATACTTATAACAGTAGAGTGTCTCTCTCTATATACTTATAACAGTAGAGCGTCTCTCTCTATATACTCATAACAGTAGAGTGTCTCTCTCTCTCTATACTTATAACAGTAGAGTGTCTCTCTCTATATATACTTATAACAGTAGAGTGTCTCTCTCTATATACTCATAACAGTAGAGTGTCTCTCTCTATATACTTATAACAGTAGAGTGTCTCTCTCTCTATATACTTATAACAGTAGAGTGTCTCTCTCTATATACTTATAACAGTAGAGTGTCTCTCTCTATATACTTATAACAGTAGAGTGTCTCTCTCTCTATATACTTATAACAGTAGAGTGTCTCTCTCTATATACTTATAACAGTAGAGTGTCTCATTCTCTATATACTTATAACAGTAGAGTGTCTTTCTCTCTATACTTATAACAGAAGAGCGTCTCTCTCTATATACTTATAACAGTAGAGTGTCTCTCTCTATATACTTATAACAGTAGAGTGTCTCTCTCTATATACTCATAACAGTAGAGTGTCTGTCTCTCTATCTACTTTTAACGGTAGAGTGTCTCTCTCTCTATACTTGGAACAGTAGAGTGTCTCTCTCTCTCTATACTTATAACAGTAGAGCGTCTCTCTCTATATACTTATAACAGTATAGTGTCTCTCTCTATATACTTATATCAGTAGAGTCTCTCTCTCTATACTTATAACAATAGAGTGTCTCTCTCTCTATACTTATAACAGCATAGTGTCTCTCTGTATATATACTCATAACAGTAGAGTGTCTCTCTCTATATACTTATAACAGTAGAATGTCTCTCTCTCTATATACTTATAACAGTAGAGTGTCTCTCTCTATATACTTATAACAGTAGAGTGCCTCTCTCTATACTTATAACAGTAGAGTGTCTCTCTCTCTATATACTTATAACAGTAGAGTGTCTCTCTCTCTATACTTATAACAGTAGTGTCTCTCTCTATATACTGATAACAGTAGAGTGCCTCTCTCTATACTTATAACAGTAAAGTGTCTCTCTCTCTATACTTATAACAGTAGAGTGTCTCTCTCTATACTTATAACAGTAGAGTGTCTCTCTCTATATACTTATAACAGTAGAGTGTCTCTCTCTATATACTTATAACAGTAGAGTGTCTCTCTCTATATACTTATAACAGTAGAGTGTCTCTCTCTATATACTGATAACAGTAGAGTGCCTCTCTCTATACTTATAACAGTAGAGTGTCTCTCTCTATATACTTATAACAGTAGAGTGTCTCTCTCTATATACTTATAACAGTAGAGTGTCTCTTTCTATATACTTATAACAGTAGAGTGTCTCTCTCTATATACTGATAACAGTAGAGTGCCTCTCTCTATACTTATAACAGTAGAGTGTCTCTCTCTATATACTTATAACAGTAGAGTGTCTCTCTCTATATACTTATAACAGTAGAGTGTCTCTCTCTCTCTATACTCATAACAGTAGAGTGTCTCTCTCTCTCTATACTTATAACAGCATAGTGTCTCTCTATACTTATAACAGTAGAGTGTCTCTCTCTCTACACTTATAACAGTAGAGTGTCTCTCTCTCTCTATACTTATAACAGTAGAGTGTCTCTCTCTCTATACTTATAACAGTAGAGTGTCTCTCTCTCTATACTTATAACAGTAGAGTGTCTCTCTCTCTATACTTATAACAGCATAGTATCTCTCTCTATATATTCTCATAACAGTAGAGTGTCTCTCTCTCTACACTTATAACAGTAGAGTGTCTCTCTCTCTATACTTATAACAGTAGAGTGTCTCTCTCTCTATACTTATAACAGTAGAGTGTCTCTCTCTCTATACTTATAACAGTAGAGTGTCTCTCTCTCTATACTCATAACAGTAGAGTGTCTCTTTCTCTATACTTATAACAGTAGAGTGTCTCTCTCTCTATATACTTATAACAGTAGAGTGTCTCTCTATATATACTTATAACAGTAGAGTGTCTCTCTCTCTATACTTATAACAGTAGAGTGTCTCTCTCTATATACTTATAACAGTAGAGTGTCTCTCTCTATATACTTATAACAGTAGAGTGTGTCTCTCTCTATATACTTATAGCAGTAGAGTGTCTCTCTCTATATACTTATAACAGTAGAGTGTCTCTCTCTCTATACTTATAACAGTAGAGTGTCTCTCTCTATATACTTATATCAGTAGAGTGTCTCTCTCTATACTTATATCAGTTGAGTGTCTCTCTCTATACTTATAACAGTAGAGTGTCTCTCTCTCTATATACTTATATCAGTAGAGTGTCTCTCTCTATATACTTATAACAGTAGAGTGTCTCTCTCTCTATACTTATAACAGTAGAGTGTCTCTCTCTTTATACTTATATCAGTAGAGTGTCTCTCTCTATATACTTATAACAGTAGAATGTCTCTCTCTATATACTTATAACAGTAAAATGTCTCTCTCTATATACTTATAACAGTAGAGTGTCTCTCTCTATATACTTATAACAGTAGAGTGTCTCTCTCTCTATATACTTATAACAGTAGAGTGTCTCTCTCTATACTTATAACAGTAGAGTGTCTCTCTCTCTATATACTTATAACAGTAGAGCGTCTCTCTCTATATACTCATAACACTAGAGTGTCTCTCTCTATACTTATAACAGTAGAGTGTCTCTCTCTATATACTTATAACAGTAGAGCGTCTCTCTCTATATACTCATAACAGTAGAGTGTCTCTCTCTATATACTTATAACGGTAGAGTGTGTCTTTCTATATACTTATAACAGTAGAGTGTCTCTCTCTCTATACTTATAACAGTAGAGTGTCTCTCTCTATACTTATATCAGTAGAGTGTCTCTCTCTATACTCATAACAGTAGAGTGTCTCTCTCTATACTCATAAACAGTAGAGTGTCTCTCTCTATATACTTATATCAGTAGAGTGTCTCTCTCTATACTTATATCAGTAGAGTGTCTCTCTCTCTATACTCATAACAGTAGAGTGTCTCTCTCTATACTCATAACAGTAGAGTGTCTCTCTCTATATACCTATAACAGTAGAGTGTCTCTCTCTATATACTCATAACAGTAGAGTGTCTCTCTCTATACTCATAACAGTAGAGTGTCTCTCTCTATATACTTATATCAGTAGAGTGTCTCTCTCTATACTTATATCAGTAGAGTGTCTCTCTCTATACTCATAACAGTAGAGTGTCTCTCTCTATACTCATAACAGTAGAGTGTCTCTCTCTATATACTTATATCAGTAGAGTGTCTCTCTCTATACTTATATCAGTAGAGTGTCTCTCTCTCTATACTCATAACAGTAGAGTGTCTCTCTCTATACTCATAACAGTAGAGTGTCTCTCTCTATATACTTATATCAGTAGAGTGTCTCTCTCTATACTTATATCAGTAGAGTGTCTCTCTCTATACTTATAACATTAGAGTGTCTCTCTCTCTATATACTTATATCAGTAGAGTGTCTCTCTCTATATACTTATAACAGTAGAGTGTCTCTCTCTCTATACTTATAACAGTAGAGTGTCTCTCTCTATATACTTATATCAGTAGAGTGTCTCTCTCTATATACTTATAAGAGTAAAATGTCTCTCTCTATATACTTATAACAGTAGAGTGTCTCTCTCTATATACTTATAACAGTAGAGTGTCTCTCTCTATATACTTATAACAGTAGAGTGTCTCTCTCTATACTTATAACAGTAGAGTGTCTCTCTCTATACTTATAACAGTTGAGTGTCTCTCTCTATACTTATAACAGTAGAGTGTCTCTCTCTCTATATACTTATAACAGTAGAGTGTCTCTCTCTATATACTTATAACAGTAGAGTGTCTCTCTCGATATGCTTATAGCAGTAGAGTGTCTCTCTCTCTCTCTATACTTATAACAGTAGAGTGTCTCTCTCTATATACGTATAGCAGTAGAGTGTCTCTCTCTATATACTTATAACAGTAGAGTGTGTCTCTCTATACTTATAACAGTAGAGTGTCTCTCTCTCTATATACTTATAACAGTAGAGTGTCTCTCTCTATACTTATAACAGTAGAGTGTCTCTCTCTATACTTATAATAGTAGAGTGTCTCTCTCTATATACTTATAACAGTAGAGTGTCTCTCTCTATATACTTATAACAGTAGAGTGTCTCTCTCTATGTACTTATAACAGTAGAGTGTCTCTCTCTCTCTATACTTATAACAGTAGAGTGTCTCTCTCTATATACTTATAGCAGTAGAGTGTCTCTCTCTATATACTTATAACAGTAGAGTGTCTCTCTCTATACCTATAACAGTAGAGTGTCTCTCTCTATATACTTATATCAGTAGAGTGTCTCTCTCTATACTTATATCAGTAGAGTGTCTCTCTCTATACTTATAACAGTAGAGTGTCTCTCTCTATATACTTATATCAGTAGAGTGTCTCTCTCTATACTTATATCAGTAGAGTGTCTCTCTCTATACTTATAACAGTAGAGTGTCTCTCTCTCTATATACTTATATCAGTAGAGTGTCTCTCTCTCTATACTTATAACAGTAGAGTGTCTCTCTCTATATACTTATATCAGTAGAGTGTCTCTCTCTATATACTTATAACAGTAGAATGTCTCTCTCTATATACTTATAACGGTAAAATGTCTCTCTCTATATACTTATAACAGTAGAGTGTCTCTCTCTATATACTTATAACAGTAGAGTGTCTCTCTCTCTATATACTTATAACAGTAGAGTGTCTCTCTCTATACTTATAACAGTAGAGTGTCTCTCTCTATATATACTTATAACAGTAGAGCGTCTCTCTCTATATACTCATAACACTAGAGTGTCTCTCTCTATACTTATAACAGTAGAGTGTCTCTCTCTATATACTTATAACAGTAGAGCGTCTCTCTCTATATACTCATAACAGTAGAGTGTCTCTCTCTATATACTTATAACAGTAGAGTGTGTCTCTCTATATACTTATAACAGTAGAGTGTCTCTCTCTCTATACTTATAACAGTAGAGTGTCTCTCTCTCTATACTTATAACAGTAGAGTGTCTCTCTCTATACTTATAACAGTAGAGTGTCTCTCTCTATACTTATAACAGTAGAGTGTCTCTCTCTCTATACTTATAACAGTAGAGTGTCTTTCTCTCTATACTTATAACAGTAGAGTGACTCTCTCTATACTTATAACAGTAGAGTGCCTCTCTCTCTATACTTATAACAGTAGAGTGTCTTTCTCTCTATACTTATAACAGTAGAGTGTCTCTCTCTATATACTTATAACAGTAGAGTGTCTCTCTCTATACTCATAACAATAGAGTGTCTCTCTCTATATACTTATAACAGTAGAGTGTCTCTCTCTATATACTTATAACAGTAGAGTGTCTCTCTCTCTATATACTTATAACAGTAGAGTGTCTCTCTATATATACTTATAACAGTAGAGTGCCTCTCTCTATATACTTATAACAGTAGAGTGTCTCTCTCTCTATACTTATAACAGTAGAGTGTCTCTCTCTATATACTTATAACAGTAGAGTGTCTCTCTATATATACTTATAACAGTAGAGTGTCTCTCTCTCTATACTTATAACAGTAGAGTGTCTCTCTCTCTATACTTATAACAGTAGAGTGTCTTTCTCTCTATACTTATAACAGTAGAGTGTCTCTCTCTATATACTTATAACAGTAGAGTGTCTCTCTCTATATACTTATAACAGTAGAGTGTCTCTCTCTATATACTTATAACAGTAGAGTGTGTCTCTCTATATACTTATAACAGTAGAGTGTCTCTCTCTCTATACTTATAACAGTAGAGTGTCTCTCTCTCTATACTTATAACAGTACAGTGTCTCTCTCTATACTTATAACAGTAGAGTGTCTCTCTCTATACTTATAACAGTAGAGTGTCTCTCTCTCTATACTTATAACAGTAGAGTGTCTTTCTCTCTATACTTATAACAGTAGAGTGACTCTCTCTATATACTTATAACAGTAGAGTGTCTCTCTCTATATACTTATAACAGTAGAGTGTCTCTCTCTATATACTCATAACAGTAGAGTGTCTCTCTCTATATACTTATAACAGTAGAGTGTCTCTCTCTCTATACTTATAACAGTAGAGTGTCTTTCTCTCTATACTTATATCAGTAGAGTGTCTCTCTATATATACTCATAACAATAGAGTGTCTCTCTCTCTATACTTATAACAGCATAGTGTCTCTCTCTATTTATACTCATAACAGTAGAGTGTCTCTCTCCCTATATTTATAACAGTAGAGTGTCTCTCTCTATAGTTATAACAGTAGAGTGTCTCTCTCTATATACTTATACCAGCATAGTGTCTCTCTCTATATATACTCATAACAGTAGAGTGTCTCTCTCTCTATACTTATAACAGCATAGTGTCTCTCTCTATTTATACTCATAACAGTAGAGTGTCTCTCTCCCTATACTTATAACAGTAGAGTGTCTCTCTCTATACTTATAACAGTAGAGTGTCTCTCTCTATATACTTATATCAGTAGAGTGTCTCTCTCTATACTTATATCAGTAGAGTGTCTCTCTCTATACTTATAACAGTAGAGTGTCTCTCTCTCTATATACTTATATCAGTAGAGTGTCTCTCTCTATATACTTATAACAGTAGAGTGTCTCTCTCTCTATACTTATAACAGTAGAGTGTCTTTCTCTATATACTTATAACAGTAGAGTGTCTCTCTCTCTATACTTATAACAGTAGAGTGTCTCTCTCTCTATATACTTGTAACAGTAGAGTGTCTCTCTCTATATACTTATAACAGTAGAGTGTCTCTCTCTATTTACTTATAACAGTCGAATGTCTCTCTATATACTTATATCAGTAGAGTGTCTCTCTCTCTATACTTATAACAGTAGAGTGTCTCTCTCTCTATACTTATATGAGTAGAGTGTCTCTCTCTCTCTATACTTATAGCAGTAGAGTGTCTCTCTCTATATACTTATAACAGTAGAGTGTCTCTCTCTCTATACTTATAACAGTAGAGTGACTCTCTCTATATACTTATATCAGTAGAGTGTCTCTCTCTCTATACTTATAACAGTAGAGTGTCTCTCTCTCTATACTTATAACAGTAGAGTGTCTCTCTCTATATACTTATAACAGTAGAGTGTCTCTCTCTATATACTCATAACAGTAGAGTGTCTCTCTCTATACTCATAACAGTAGAGTGTCTCTCTCTATATACTTATATCAGTAGAGTGTCTCTCTCTATACTTATATCAGTAGAGTGTCTCTCTCTATACTTATAACAGTAGAGTGTCTCTCTCTATATACTTATGTCAGTAGAGTGTCTCTCTCTATACTTATATCAGTAGAGTGTCTCTCTCTATACTTATAACAGTAGAGTGTCTCTCTCTCTATATACTTATATCAGTAGAGTGTCTCTCTCTATATACTTATAACAGTAGAGTGTCTCTCTCTCTATACTTATAACAGTAGAGTGTCTCTCTCTATATACTTATATCAGTAGAGTGTCTCTCTCTATATACTTATAACAGTAGAATGTCTCTCTCTATATACTTATAACAGTAAAATGTCTCTCTCTATATACTTATAACAGTAGAGTGTCTCTCTATATATACTTATAACAGTAGAGTGTCTCTCTCTATATACTTATAACAGTAGAGTGTCTCTCTCTATACTTATAACAGTAGAGTGTCTCTCTCTATACTTATAACAGTAGAGTGTCTCTCTCTATACTTATAACAGTAGAGTGTCTCTCTCTATATACTTATAACAGTAGAGTGTCTCTCTCTATATACTTATAACAGTAGAGTGTCTCTCTCTATATACTTATAACAGTAGAGTGTCTCTCTCTCTCTATACTTATAACAGTAGAGTGTCTCTCTCTATATACGTATAGCAGTAGAGTGTCTCTCTCTATATACTTATAACAGTAGAGTGTGTCTCTCTATACTTATAGCAGTAGAGTGTCTCTCTCTCTATATATACTTATAACAGTAGAGTGTCTCTCTCTATACTTATAACAGTAGAGTGTCTCTCTCTATACTTATAACAGTAGAGTGTCTCTCTCTATATACTTATAACAGTAGAGTGTCTCTCTCTATATACTTATAACAGTAGAGTGTCTCTCTCTCTATATACTTATAACAGTAGAGTGTCTCTCTCTCTCTATACTTATAACAGTAGAGTGTCTCTCTCTATATACTTATAACAGTAGAGCGTCTCTCTCTATATATTCATAACACTAGAGTGTCTCTCTCTATACTTATAACAGTAGAGTGTCTCTCTCTATATACTTATATCAGTAGAGTGTCTCTCTCTATACTTATATCAGTAGAGTGTCTCTCTCTATACTTATAACAGTAGAGTGTCTCTCTCTATATACTTATATCAGTAGAGTGTCTCTCTCTATACTTATATCAGTAGAGTGTCTCTCTCTATACTTATAACAGTAGAGTGTCTCTCTCTCTATATACTTATATCAGTAGAGTGTCTCTCTATATATACTTATAACAGTAGAGTGTCTCTCTCTCTATACTTATAACAGTAGAGTGTCTCTCTCTATATACTTATATCAGTAGAGTGTCTCTCTCTATATACTTATAACAGTAGAGTGTCTCTCTCTATATACTTATAACAGTAAAATGTCTCTCTCTATATACTTATAACAGTAGAGTGTCTCTCTCTATATACTTATAACAGTAGAGTGTCTCTCTCTCTATATACTTATAACAGTAGAGTGTCTCTCTCTATACTTATAACAGTAGAGTGTCTCTCTCTATACTTATAACAGTAGAGTGTCTCTCTCTATACTTATAACAGTAGAGTGTCTCTCTCTCTATACTTATAACAGTAGAGTGTCTCTCTCTATATACTTATAACAGTAGAGTGTCTCTCTCTATATACTTATAACAGTAGAGTGTCTCTCTCTATATACTTATAACAGTAGAGTGTCTCTCTCTATATACTTATAACAGTAGAGTGTCTCTCTCTATATACTTATAACAGTAGAGTGTCTCTCTCTCTCTATACTTATAACAGTAGAGTGTCTCTCTCTATATACTTATAGCAGTAGAGTGTCTCTCTCTATATACTTATAACAGTAGAGTGTGTCTCTCTATACTTATAACAGAAGAGTGTCTCTCTCTCTAAATACTTATAACTGTAGAGTGTCTCTCTCTATATACTTATAACAGTAGAGTGTCTCTCTCTATATACTTATAACAGTAGAGTGTCTCTCTCTATATACTTATAACAGTAGAGTGTCTCTCTCTATATACTTATAACAGTACAGTGTCTCATTTCTATACTTATAAGAGAACTGAATCATTAAGCTCTACATGTTTCTTTAGCTAATTGTGTCGTTCGTTTTTGTTTTATAAGGTTATTATTTCCCTGTGGTTCATTGGTTTAGTTTTAAAGGACAGCTGAGTAATACCTTACTGTGTTATATGCATTAATAATGTATTTTCCGTACGTGATGCACACACACACTCAAATACATACATCCATCCATCCATACATGCATACATACATATAATCAACGACTTCACCAGCCAGGAATCGAACCCTCGACCTACTGGGTGGGACTAGGGAACGCTACCGACCAACCCACAAGGACACTAAAAGCAGTTCTAGACTCTGTCATATTTCACACAAAGCCTGTTCATCGAGCTGATGGCGCCGTGAACCTCATTGGGAACTGTCCGTGACTCGTATGTGGTGTCAGTAGCATTTTACCGAATCCAGCTGGTATGGCTGGTGACGTCGTTGAATATATAAGAACATAAGAACATAAGAAAGTGGGATACTGCAGGAGGCCGACTGGCCCATACAGGGCAGATCCCTTTCACACCCATCCCAGCACTTCCATGTGCCTATCCAACTTCGTCTTGAAGCTCCTCAGCGTCCCCGATCCTACTATAGCACTCGGTAGCCTATACCACATATCCACAACTCTATTACCAAACCAGTGCTTGCCTATATCCTTTCTGAATCGGAATTTATCTAATTTAAAGCCATTTGTTCTAGTTATTTCGTTATTACTGAGCTTCAGAACATCTTCCATTTTACCCTTGTTAATCCCACTCACCCACTTGTACACCTCTATCATATCTCCCCTAACTCTACGCCTCTCTAATGAATGCAAGCCTAAGCTTTTCAGTCTTTCTTCATATGTAAGGTTTCTAATATTATGGATCATTTTTGTCATTCTTCTTTGTACTCTCTCCAAAGAATCTATGTCCATTCTATAATAAGGACACCAGAACTGAACCGCATAATCCATGTGTGGCCTCACTAATGCTAGGTAAAGTTTCAAGATAACGTCAGCAGTTCTGTTACTCACAGACCTAGATATGAACCCTAGAATCCTGTTTGCCTTGTTGCGAACGCTAATACATTGTTTTCTAGGTTTCAAGTCGTTGCTAACAAATACACCTAGATCTTTTTCACAAACTGAGTTTTCTATTTCCGTGTTACCTAGTTTATACTTAACGTTTGTATTCGTCTTCCCTATCTGTAGTACCTTGCATTTATCAGTATTAAAATTCATTTGCCAGTCTACTGACCACTCATGTAAGGTATCTAGATCTCTTTGAAGGTGTTCAAAGTCACTGTCTGAATTTATCACTCTCCCCATTTTGGTATCATCTGCAAATTTACTAATCCTACTAGTTATGTCTAAATCAAGATCATTAATGAATATAACAAACAGCAGAGGGCCCAATACAGATCCCTGGGGAACTCCGCTTTTGACCGCACCCCAGTCTGACTTTAATCCATTTATGCTGACTCTTTGTTTCCTACCAGTTAACCATGACCTAATCCATTTTAATAATGATCCACCTATTCCATGTGCTTCTACCTTCCTTATCAATCTCTCATGAGGGACTCTATCGAATGCTTTACTGAAATCTAAATAAATTATATCATATGACTTATCATTATCTACCGCTTCATATACTTCTGAGAAAAAGCTAAGCAAATTTGTGAGACAAGAACGTCCCTGGGTGAACCCGTGCTGAGAAGAATGAATTAAGTTGAATGTTTCAAGGTGGCTTCTGATTTTTGTAGCAATAATTGACTCTAGTAACTTGCCTATGATTGACGTGAGACTAATGGGACAGTAATTTGATGCAATTGATTTATCACCCTTTTTGAAAATAGGAACTACATTTGCAAGTTTCCAAGCTTCTGGCACTAGGCCCGATTCTAATGACTTATTAAATAAAACTGCTAATGGATTACTCAACTCATCTCTACATTCTTTTAATATTCTAGCATATACCTCGTCTGGACCAGGCGATTTATGAGGCTTCAGTTTGTTAATTACTTTAAGCACATCGTTACTAGTAATATTGATATTCATCAACATATTTTCTATACTGTCGTTATATACCTTATGAACTTCTGGAAACTGTGCTAGGTTTTCATTTGTGAATGCGGAGCGAAAATGACTATTTAACGTACTACACATTTCTAACTCATCATCAGTCATTTCTCCTGTCGTAGTTTTAAGGGGACCTATTGTATCTCTAACCTTTGATTTATACAGTTGATAAAAAGCTTTGGGGTTATTTTTCGATTCGTTTGCTACCTTGATTTCATAATTTCTCTTTGCTTTCCTAATTTCTGTTTTTACCTGTCTTGTTAGGTTCTGATAGTAACCAAGTAAGCGATTTTCGCCTTTCTTAACTTTTCTATATACTCCTTTCTTTTTCCCTAGAAGATCTAAGAGTCTATTATTCATCCATTTTGGTTGGTTCCGTATCGATCTGAATTTTCTTTTAGGGATGTGTTTATTTTGAGCATTATTGATTGTCGCAATAAATTGTTCATAAGTAGCTGCT
This sequence comes from Homarus gammarus, assembly GCA_958450375.1. Lineage (NCBI taxonomy): Eukaryota > Metazoa > Arthropoda > Malacostraca > Decapoda > Nephropidae > Homarus > Homarus gammarus. The sequence goes on from CAUDMG010004119.1 coordinate 182,388, forward strand.
AAATTAAATTCGGGGTTATCCCGTCCTAAGTTGACAGTTTCCGGAGGTGTGGGGGGGATTAATCTTTTGACCATAGGGTCATCCCTTAGGTCTCTCCTTAAGCTACCGTAATTAGCCTTCCTAAAATCCGGGATCAAGGCCGAATTTTCCTTCTTCCTGCCATCCCATATTATGTTAAAATATATGGCTTTATGATCACTGTTTCCTAGTTCGTCTCCAATCCCAACATCTTTTACTAGATTTTCATTATTACTGAGAACTAAATCGAGGATATTATTTCCTCTAGTGGGCGAGTTTATGAATTGATATAAAAAACTATCTTGTACTGCTTCTAGAAAATCTTCAGATTCATTATCGCTAAGTTGATTTTTCCAATCTATGCCTGAAAAGTTGAAATCGCCTAGAATACATACATTGTTTCTATCAGATGCCTTCTTTATTTCCTCCCATAGCAATTTACCATCGTTCCTACTCAAATTAGGTGGTCTATATATAACACCAATGACTACGGATTCACTGCCCTCACCAATCTCTACTCAAATACTTTCATTGTCGCTATTTGTTTCAATGTTTGATTTATTGCAGCTTTTTAATGACACCCTGATATACACTGCTACACCGCCACCTCTCCTTCCTACTCTGTCAAATTTAAATAGGTTATATCCTGGAATATGAAATTCTGCTAAAAAATGTTTGCTGTTTGAATTTATCCATGTTTCCGTTACTGCAATTATATCTATGTTCTCTTTACTAACAATGGCCCTGAGCTGGTCCATTTTGTTACACAGTCTTCTACTATTAGTATAATAAACACTCAATATATTTCTTCCGTTTCTATCTGTTTTACATTTATTACTTTGATGTTTGTTATTATGACTAACTATATTTTCGGCATTATCTACTTCTGTTTCACTACTTCCCGGGACCTGCTTGTTTTTTGACTCCCATTTTCCCCGACCCCTCTCTACTGGCGAAACCCCCCCTTCGGAGTGACAATTTCACGCTCCAGGGATGCAGACAACGTCTTTACCCCCTCACGTGACAAGTGTACTCCGTCGCGACAGTACAGGTAGTCGTTGCCATAAAATCGTTGCCAGTCATCAATGAATGCCCAACCATTGTTTGCACAATGTTTTTCCAGTCGGCAATTAATAGCAATTGCAATTGTTCAAAGTCCGCGTGTTATATGGACTATAAATGAAGTATACATAGATACATACATACATAAGTCTGTATTATAAAATTTCTTGCAACACACACACCCACACACACACACACACACACCCAACACGCACGAACACACACACACACACACATACACACACATTCCTTGTAAGACACCGAATTGATTGTCATATGTCCGTGTTAAAGTGTCATGGGTCAGGCTTATTGACTCTTGACACGCAGGGAGCAGTTATGTCAACATGGGGAGGTCCTGATACACACACACACACACACACACACACAGATACACAGACACACACACACATACACACACACACACACACACACACAGACACACACACACACACACACACACACACAGACACACACACACACACAGACACACACACACACACACACACACACACACACACACACACACACACACCCTTCTTTAGACACAAAAATAATTGCTTACTTCACCTTCACACTTATACAAACACATATGGAATGAATGGTGACAATTTTCACCTGTATGTGTCTGGATGCGAACCAGGATTACCAAGGCTGGCAGTCAGGCAGCCAAACATTGGACCAAAATAGACTAAAAACTACCCCTTCTTAATTGCTCACTTGCAGCTGAAGGTCCAATGCTCGAAACTGTGAATCTGATGGTTGAGGTGGTCAAGGTTCGGATCCCGGCACGCACAGGTGAAGATTGTTTACATTGATTTACCTGTGTGTAAGCGTTTTTTAATCACCCATATATGCCTATCATAACTGAACTACAGATACCATCATGTATGAATATTTATCACATTATCTTTATCTTCTTATCTTTAATAATCATCTTTCATCATCTTCCTTTATCTAATTACCTGTGTTTAATTACCATATTCATTACCTTTAAAAAGATGTCTTTATTTTCCTTCAATTATTTAATCACCTGTACGGTACTTACTTTACCTTTATTCGTCCATCTTTAGTTCTTTTTATTCAATTACCTTCTTTTTTTACCTGGCGGACATAATAAGGTAACACACACACACACACACACACCGGTGAGTTCAAATTTTAATTAGGACGCGAGTTACTTCTGTAAGAGAGAGAGGTGGAGAGGGGAGAGGGGAGAGGGGGATGGTTGGAGGACGATGGAGGGGGAGAATATGGAGGTGAGAGGATCGTGGAAGAGAGAGAGAGAGAGAGAGAGAGAGAGAGAGAGAGAGAGAGAGAGAGCTCACCTAAAGACCCATATTGCACCATGAATCACCATCACTAACCACCAGTGTCGGGGGTCATAAATATGGTACCATAAGCTGGCCCCAAAATCAATCTCTTTCACCATTATTGTGAGGCGTATTATTAGAGTGACGGCTTGTAAACAACACAAGTCTCTCTCTCTCTCTCTCTCTCTCTCTCTCTCTCTCTCTCTCTCTCTCTCTCTCTCTTTTGCCGTTCTGTCTTCCTCTACAATTTCATTTTCTCTCTTTCTCCCCTCCCTTCTCTCTCTTTTTCACTTTTCGGCGTTCTCTCTCTCGCCCCTTTCCCTTTCTCTAATCCAAAATGAAATATCTCATTCTCATATTAATTTCGATTCATAAAAAAGGAGGAAAATGAAAGTATGCATATAAAAAAGTATACGTATTAAGAGTATACTTTCTTACACAGTCGACATAAATATAAAAGTTTACAAAGTTATCAAAGTATATACATTAAAATTAATATCCTCAGACGTATAAATATTAGGGAAAGTATTTGACGTAAGTAGTATTACTGAAGAAAGCATGGATCTGTTTTGCATTTACTTTTTTATTAAAGGAACAACTTTTCGGAATTTCTATTCCATAAACATCTGTGGGTTATTCTGTTTATGGTAATGTATGTATGTATGTGTGTGTGTGTGTGCGCGTGTGTGTGTGTGGTCAGCATACTCGCCTTGTAAGCGAGCGGACCCGGTCTCGATCCCCGGGCAGGGTGAGACGATAGGCAAGTTTCTTTACGCCATTTGCCTCTGTCTACCCAGCAATAATTGGGAACCTGGATGTTAATCGATTTCCGGATCGTGTTCCGGGGTAATGGTTAGCCAGTGCAGTTGGCGACTTGTCCGGTCTTCTCTTACTATTCCTTGACACTGGGTCGTGCAACTCGTTAAATTAGGGTGTGGTTGTTGTGTTGGTGACAGTTTCTACATCATAAACTAATTCACGCCTAGGTGGCCCTTGGGCTGGCCATCGTGGTTACACGAGGGGCAACCATTATTTTATTATGTATGTATGTGTAAATATACGAGTGTATATCTTTGTGAAATGGAATTATGTAACGAACTATTTGAGTTACTTCTTAACAATGATTAAAACTGGCGAGCATGGGAAGTAAATGCTGAAGTCTGCATTTATTTGTAAAAGTATCCAGAATTTTTTTATTATTGACGTTACTTTGAAATGAAGTAAATTGACTCGTGAAGTAAATCGAAGAAGAAATAAAAATATTGTATATCAGAACATTGTGATATTGGAGTAAACATGTAAATTTCCCCGTAGGTAGAAAAGGTTATAATTTTAAATAGTAAATATTTCACAGATTAATGATTGTAGATTAAAACAAAGTGAAAGACAATTTGTTGAAGCTATCCAGTGAATCGTATATTAACATGGATTAAGATTGGTCCAGACTGAGTTTAAAATCACACTTTGTCCATGGAAACACTTGTACCAATGTGAATAGATCAGGTACAGAGGGATTTGTCCGAATGTTGAAAAAAGTGTAAGCAGTCTTTTGAAGATTATGTTTTATAAGTGAACAAATGATTTTTGGAAACTTGTAACTTAAACAATTATAGTAACGTAATAACTTAATTAAGCTGAGATTATTTTAATTGTGAGTATATATGAGCTGAAACTTTAGCCAGTAAACGGACACAACCTCGACCGAGGGTAATAACAATGCAGTATTTGTTTATTGTTTCTGGTGATTCCTCAAGGGACAGACGTGTGCTGGGTCCGTCCCTGTTATGAATGTTTGTTTAGGGTAACAAAAAACAAAACAAAAAACAAATAAACATAATATGGGGTTTAAATATTTGTTGTGTTTACCAAATTAATGGAAGTCACTATATAAAAACCTATCTGGTCAAGAGAAACTCAATTTTATTTATTTATTTTTTAATGTCCGGTTGGAAGATGATCACTGGATGCGAGCAACATGGAACTGGAGATAAGAAAAACATAATGGTGAATATTTGTCATTGATGAATTTACAAGTTGGGGAAAATTTGTGTGTGTTGTATGTTTAGTGAGAAGTTATTATTGAACATGTTGTGAGCTTATGATGGCTGTTTTAGTCTCATATTATTTGTTTTAAGTAAGTTCTGAAACTCTTTTAGTGGCAGGGCTTCATGTAAACACTTCTTGCTGGTTCTTCCTTTACTGTTGAAGGAGTTATATACACGGATTATATATTTAGGCTCTAAGAGAATAAATTATTAATTGTCTCCAAGGAAGTGTTGTGAATACACTATGAGAGAACACTTCAGTTACGTGTTCTTCCCTGATCAAGTGGTAAAGATCTACTGCCTTCTCTGGGCGTGAGAGTGACAGCCGGTTGTTTGATAAATCAGCTGACCAGCGCTCGACCTCTGAGGTAGTTACAAGCTCAGCCGTCTATTATCGTCAATAGGTTGAGTCCTTGTTGAATAACTCGGTGAATAAGTTGGTGTTTTTCATTTGGGTGAATACTTATATAAAGCAAAGGTGCTGTTATAATGTACTTCTCTCACTATTAACTACATGATGAGAAAGAGATAGATGAAGTATTTTACCTCGTAAACTTATGTCATTACTGTATTTTTTATATTTTCTATATTAATTATTGCCTGTTGAATGTTTTTTTTTAATGGTATTTATATATATTTAAAATTTAAACTGTGTATCAATGTCCAACTTCTTTTTATTATTTATTTATATTATTATTAGTATTATTTTTTTTAAGTGCATTCATAAGTGTTGATATTTTTAGTTGGGACGCTACCGCTCAAACTTAACAACCTTGTCTTAACACAAAGAATACGAATTATTCTCAAAGATCTAGTAATGTTTACCAGTGTGTGTGTATGTAAGTATGTATGTCAGTGTGTGTACGTGTGTGTAATCGAAAATAATTTGTATATAAAATATGCAGAAAAGTAGAGAGAGAGAGAGAGAGAGAGAGAGAGAGAGAGAGAGAGAGAGAGACGTCAGCAAAACATCATCTGCGCCAGGCGTTTCTATTTGGGTTGGCCGTCAAACTAGAAATTCAGTAATATATATAAAATTCTATCCAATCCCAGCCTCTCCTCCTTTCCTCCTCTCCCCGTCTCTTCTTTCATTCTCTCCCCCCTCTTTTCCTCTCTCCTCTCACCCCGTCTCCTCTTTCATTCTCCCCCATATCTCTTTTCTCCTCTCTCCTCACCCCATACCCCCTTTCATTCTTTCCCTCCTCTTCTTTTGTCTCCCCTCACCCCTGTCTCCCCTTTCATTCTCCCCTTATATCTCTCTCTTCCTCACTCCGTCCCCCTTTCATTCCCTCTCCCTCTTTTTCCTTCTCCCTCTCCTCTTTCCAACTCTCCTCACTCCGTTTATCTTATTATTACCTTCTCCTCTCTTCTTCTCCACTTGCCTCTTCTCCCTTCTCTACCTCCGTACTTTCCTCTTCTCTTACTGCCTTTTCCTTTACTCACGGAAAGTTGCATTAACAAAATACACACATACATACATACATGCATACATACGCACATCACACACACACACACACACACACACACACACATACATACATACATACATACATACATACATACATAGGCAATAAACTAAATTGGAAAGCCCACGTCAGTGAAGTTGTCAAATCCTCCAGTTTCCGTCTCCACCTCCTCCGCCGACTCAAGTCCTTCGGAGTTCCTGCACCCGAGCTCTTCAGTGTTTACTCAACATTCATACTTCCCAAGCTCACCTATGCCTCCCCTACCTGGTCTTCCTCCCTAAATGCCACACAATGTAAACACCTAGAAAAAGTGCAAAAAAGGGCATGCAAGATTATTCTTTCCCCTTCCTACTCCACATATCAAGAAGCGCTCAACACACTGACCCTCTCGGCTCTCTGACCATCACCACGACCTCATCTGCAAATTTAGTGAGAAACTTCTGCACCATCCTCGACACCGGCTCCTACTACCACCCGAGATCCCTCGTCCGAGAATTGCTGTTCGACACCACAACCGCATCCAGCCCATACGAGCACGTACTGATCACTATAAGAACAGCCCAGTCCCAACCATTGTAAAAATTATGAATAACTTGTAATCAACCAGTGTATTCACTCCCAGTCAATCTTACCCTTTTGCACAGCCACAATGTTGAAATGCCGTGTAGTATGACCTTCTCCCCACCTAGTCATTATATATCATATTTATATCACTTATGTTATTTGTATATTATTTGTAAATCAAGAGACTAATTCCACAATTATGTAACTGTATATTTTCAACCTTCCGGCTGCCATGCTCTTTTAATATACCGTTAATTATTATTATTACATACATACATACATATATACATACATACATATACACACACTCACACACACACACACACACTCACACATACACACACACACAAATACATACACACATACATACATACATACATACATACATACATACATGCTTGCTTACATAATAATAATAATAATAATAATAATAATAATAATAATAACAATAACATTAAAACATTTATAGGAGAGGAGGATCTTAACCCAAACAATGACGTCATAATAACACATCCCGTTGTCCCGAAGAGGCAATGAAACCGATAACAGTCACCACTGATTGTTATTTTTCCTTCCACTGATAACTCAAGCTCATCCGGGTCCTCTCCTTCGTCGTTTGGGAGTGTTTTGCGTGGCTTCGTTCTGATGGTTTCCTCTTGGGTGATTGTCAGTCGAAGCCAGGGTCGAGACACGAGTGCGAACGTGGCCTCCTACAACAACAAACCAGGAGAAGGTAAACACTCCAGAATAGGCGAGGAGGGAGGGTGAAGAAGGAAGGAGGGAGGGTGAGAGAGAGGGAAGGAAGGGGAGAGGGAGGGAGTAAGGGAGAGGGAGAGAGAGAGAGGGTGAGAGAGGGAGCATAATGGAGTGAGGGCGAGAGAGAGAGAGAGGAAGGGAGACAGTAATACAGGAATAAGCGAGTGGGAGAAATAATGAAGGGAAGAGGGGAAGAGATGAGGAAGACAGATAGACAGAAAGATAAATAAAGAACGAAGGAAACCCACACAAGCGGAAGATAAACAGACAGACAAAAAGAGAGAGACATAATCATCGTAGCTGATATCATTATTATACGCTGAGGAAGACGGGTATAATTGGCTCTGATGGCAATTATCATGATAATCCGTGGCGGGTGCAATTATCAGGGC